>PVKC010046134.1:0-11298 GCA_004027635.1 Crocidura indochinensis
TCTTTGCACAACTTCTGCCCAATCTATAGGCACTTTGTTCTTATTTTCCCATTACTATGTTTTTACTTGAAGTATATATATATCCATCTTTTTCTTAACTATGAAGTCCTAGATGACAGAAACTATTACTTATTAATTTTAACTTTTTATTGTCTAATGTTAAAATTAGTGTTGTACTTAGAGTATGTATTTATGACATAGTTAAAATTTAGACAAATTAAAATTAACTCTACAGATTACAAAAGTCATTTATCTCATTATGCTGAAGTAGAACTTTCTAAGTAGGGTGTTAGAGTGGTACATGGTACTTCCGTTAAAGGAAGTACCTTTACTTTCAGCTTCCATTGAAGAACTTTCTTTAATGAAAATAAGAAAATATAAAATTTAAGAAAATAACTTTTCTTAAAATGCAGCCCATCATCTGAAGCTCTATTTTGGAACTTGTTTATTATTATTATTTTTTAATACTGCCTTGCTTTCAGGATAAGAGTCATACAAGAGTTATAAAAGAACTGAATCAATGGCAAGTTGATAATCAAGTATGGTATGATGAATGTGTTTCTGCAGGTAAATTAAAAATACATTTATTTATTTATGTGTTTGTCTTTTGGGCCACACTCAGTGACGCTCGGGGTTACTCCTGACTCTAAGTGCAGAAATTGCTCCTGGCTTGGGGACCATATGCCGGGGAATCTAACCACGGTCCATCCTAGGCTAGCGCGGGCAAGGTAGATGCCTTACTACTTGCGCCACTCCTGCGACTCTGAAAAATTCATATAGTATTAGCTCAAACTTGTTATAAAAATCTCCTTGGATTCTAGATATGTCAGTTGTTTTCACTCATAGGTTTACTTAAAAGATGGCACATTAATTTGATGCCACGTCCTTTAATCAGGCATGTTTTGGCTCTTGGCGATATCAGGTGAATATGCTCTATTGATCAAGGAATTTAGTGTAATATTGGCTCCTCAACTTGTCATAATATTTGAAAAAATCTCTCTAGGCTTCTGTATCTTGGTTTCACTGGATCTTGGTTTATTATGGAGTGCTCTCAAAAATTGGAGTCTCACTTGTTACCAGATTACCTGCTATTAACTCCATGCATTTCTACATCATCAGTATTTTGTCTACATATGTACCCTTGTGTCTTCATGTATGGATATGTTATTAGTTTGGGCTGCTAGAGTAGAATACCACATTTTAGGTCACATTAGCAGCATACATTTATTTCCCTCAGTTCTGGGGACTAAAAGTCTAAGATCAGGTTTCTAGCACAATCAGGTTCTTGATCAGAATCCTTCTTCTGGTTCATTTATTCTTGTTTTTGATGTTTTATGCTCACATGGCAGAGAGCAGAGAGAAAACAAATGTATGTTTTTTTTTCCTCTAAGGACAACAGTCCCACTAACAATTGTGATATAAATGCATTGAGATGAGAATAACAACATATGATTTTTTGAGGGAAGGAGATATGTTTGTTATAAGTGTTCAAATTAAATATCCTAAGACATCTGCAGCATGCAGCTTATCACAGCTATCAATTTTTTTTCAGTTCTACCTACATAGTTTTCTAAGTTATGTAACTGATTTTATTCTAGTTTATGTTATATGAAAATCAAATGAGTACTTAATTTTAGGACATTAAAGTTAATACCATTCCCAAGGGCCATCATACATGTTGTAGTCTATCAAACTGGCACCCTGAATTTGAAGAGTACAATTTGAGCAGTTCCTACTTGAAGATCTAAAGGTAATGGATGGATCACCATTCATCACTTAGCACTGTGATTGGTATTGAAGAGGTTCACAATGATTATAGTGTTATCATCATGGTTATAGGAAGGTTCCCACTCTTGATTTAAGAAAACAGCATAGAATAAAAGATAAGATGAACTATAACTATTTTAAAGTGATACCATAAGGTGGGTTAAAGGTCTGAAAAAACAATCTATTTTCATAAATCATTGCTAAAAGTCAGCATGTTTACTAGAAATCCTAAACCAGGCTGCATAATTACAGCTATATTTCATGTATTTGGAGGTGATTTTATATCTTCAGTCCTGCTTTCTGAAATGTCAGCTCCTTAGGCTATAACTTTGATTAGAAGTAAGAAAATAAACTGAGAAAACCTCTGAAATCTTAGTAAGTTAAAGTCCTTACTATGAAGATAGAATTGACTTTCTATTTGGATTTTTAGGAACTTTAAATGATTTTAATAAACCTATAGTTCTGATAAAAACATGTCGTTTCATGTTCTCATCTTTTGCATATTAGAAGAGCAGACTTTTGAAGATATACGTATTTGCCTGTCTATACATGTCTATACATAGAGCTAATATGACAATATGACAAAGAGGTAGTGCTGGTGGCATTCCATGAAATGCAGTGACACCTATATTAATAAATGCTTGATTTGGAGGGCTTAAAAACTTTTTATATAGAATATGCAATATTCTTATGCAATTAAGACAATCTATTCAGTATTTTTTATTTTCAAAGAAAATGTAAAGCTAAAATGACTTCTCATTTTATGGTCATTTTATGTAGTAATGAAAACATTATCTAAATGAAAAGAATTTCAGAGCATAATACCGTGAAAACATAGGACTTTATATAAGACAGGATTTGCATTCTAGATCCACTCTTATATTTAAGTGATGTGAGAATGTAAACTAAAGCTGTGAGCTTGGGTTTTCTTATTCATAAAGCAGGGATCATTCCCATAATATAGGGATGCTGGGAGACTTGAGTGATATCATATGGAAGATAATGAGGGCTGAGCACATTGCAGACTCAATATATTGTTTGCCTAATTTTTACATGTTCAGTGAAATTTATTTACTTAAAATACCCATTTCCAATGTGGCCTTATTATGTTGCTATTTCTCTAATAAAAATTAAATTTATTATGCATATCTTATATAATAACTGATTATTAAGCCCAACAATTATAATACTCACTGAATGATCTAGTCACTGCAAAAATTCTGCAGATGTGACTGTGCAGTGAGGAATAGATAATCTAGAATTTTACAGTTGTCTTGTAGTATTGTGAAGTTTTTAGAATGTTATGATTCTCCCGTATAGAAGGAAAGATAAATTTTATTTATTGCCAGTGCTACTGAAGTTAAGAAGATTGATTACATTCCTGTGTTAAATGCACTTTTAATATAGTTCTGATCTATTTTACAATTTACTGGGTTTTTTTTTTTCATTTACTTGTAGGTTCTTCTTGTCACCATTATAAGATATATCTTATTGATTTGGAGGATGTTCTAGAGACTTATACTATTGATTAGGCAGAGTGTTTCTATATTTTGTGATTTTACCAGTTTTTGTTCCTTATAACATCATTATTACTAGAATAAAATTATAGATCCTTTTCCGTTAAAAATTTTTAGAGCTTTCTATGAAATATACTGGGTTAAGAAATTCTGTGAGAGCAGCTTAATTCCTTTAAATTTATCTAAAATAAGCTATCTGCTTTGCAACCTCAAGTGTAACCTCAGCCTTATTAGATTTATTAAGCAAACATCTAAGGTGTAAATATAATTTAATGGCTTCCCACAGGTGTCTAATTAGACTTTAATTTTTGCCACTAGCATTACATCCAATAAAAATGTATGCATTTCAGGTCACAGTAATATTTCTCAGTGTGCACTGGTCAAATATCAAATCATTTTTGTTGCTATTTATTTGGGTATTTTTGGGTCACACTTGGTGATGCTCAGAAACTACTACTGGCTTTACATTCAGGAATTACTACTTGCAGTGCTGTATGACTCTGAGATGCAGAGAGGATCAAACCCAGTTGACTGCATACAAGACCAGTGACCTACCTGCTGTACTATCACTTTGGTACCTTTTGTCTTGTATTTTTAATATCTGTCTCAGATGTGCTAATATGTAGTAATTAGATAAAATATTTTTAAATTTTCTTAATAGTCGAACACTTTAGTTGAGGTAACATGTTTCTTGATAATATTATTATGTAGAACATATCAATGTGTTTTATGCATAACTACTAACAAAATACCAATGTCTCTTCTCTATGGTCCTTATAGCCTATTTTTCCTTGGCTCTCTCCTTTCCTACTTGCCAAATTTCCTTATCATTTTTTATCAAACTTAGTTCTTAAGATTTGTTTATCTGGAAATTATCTATTCTCTTGCTTTATTTTTTTATATTCCATATATAAGTGAGATAATTAAATGTGTTCCTCTTATGATTTATTTTACTTAACATTCTACTTCCATTCAACTTGAAGTAAAAGGCAAAATATCATATTTCCTTATAGTTGTGTTGCGCATACCACAGTGTATTTATCCACTCATCTGTTGTTGGGTTGTTACCAGACTTAGTTATCATAAATAATGTTATAATTAATACAGTGTGTGTGTATATCTTTTAGAATTAGTGTTTTTTGTGTTCTTCTCATAGTATGAAATAATGGAATTAATATTTTAGTTTCTGTTTGTATTTTTAAGAAGTAATCATATTGTTCTCTCTAGGTTGAGCCTAGATTACTCTCTGACCAGGAGTGAATGAGAATTCTTTTTCACTGTCTCTCAGCTATCACTGATTATTTCCTGTCTTATTCAATTACATTGAGCTTACTTCTGGGATATCAATTCTTTTTCTTTTTATCTGAAGGCCTGCTTTTATTATAGTGGCATATTCTTTAGATTACTATAGACTTAGAATGTATTTTAAAATCAGAGACTACAGTGTCTTCTTCCTTTTCTCGGAATTACTCTGACTACTAGGAGAAGTTTATGACTTCATACAAATTACAGCAGCATTTGTTGTTATGTCTTTGAAGGAAGTTGTGGAAATTTTGATGGGATTGCATTAGATTTGTAAAGTACTTTGGGTAGGATGCTTATTTCAACAATGTTAATTATTCTAAACCATAATTAAGAAATGGAATTCTATTTCTTTATGTTTCCTTTTTATTTCTATTAGCAATTATTTCTATTTTCTGTACAAGTGTTTATTGTTGATTTACTGGCATTTGATTATTTGACAGGTGTGGGGGCACAAAATTGTAAATAAGATTTAATTCATTATTTTATACTTCATCATCTAAAAGAGGCAATGGATCTCAGCATACTATTTTGTAGTACAACATTTTACATATCACTTTACTGCGGGGTAAAATGTTATGGTTTTAGAAGTATTTTGGTGGCATCCTTAAGGTTTTCTACATATATCTGCAAACAATTATCATTACAGAGATTATTTGTAAGATTAAGGCTTTTTTTCTAAACCAAGATAAATGTATTGTAGATCATAGGGAGTTACAATTATCAAACTATTTTTAATAAAGGAGAATTAAGTACTGGCAAGTTAACTTAATGGACTGGAATATATGCTCTAGATAAGGTGATCCAGGTTTGATTCTTTGCATTGCATGGATACACTGAGGACCACTAGGAGTAAACTCATAGTATTCAGCTAGGAATACTCTTCAGCACTGGTATGACCCCAAACCAAAACCAAACGAAAATAATTGATTAGTTTAAGAAGCTTAGAAAAATTTATCCTGGAATTGGAGCAAAACATGTATAAAATGGGGGGTGTGTGAAAAAAAAAAACACGTATAAACTTCAACATCAATGAATGGAACTAGGGATTCAATAATAGCAGAAATAGCTCTGCTTTTTTTTTAAATCCATATTCCCCCCCCCCACACACACCCCAAGTGTTATTGTGGATAGTTTTCCATATGGAAAACTATTGCAGCTCAAAGTCAAGTAATTCCAGTGGAAAACAGCTTTTTTCAGTTTGTGTACATTTGTCAGTGCCAAAAAATTCTGAATGACCAGGCATTTGTCATGTGCTTATGGGATTGTGGGGAAACTTGTTCAACACTGGTGGATTAACCTGGGTAATTTATTCTTTGACATAACTGAAAATCTGATGAGAATCATAAACTTTGCATTAAAATTTCTAAGCACAAACCTAAGTATGCACATGTTCTTTTAACTTTCACTTATTAGAGGCAGTTGTTTCCTTGGAGCTCCCTCCTTTTTTTAAAATATGGTGACTCATGTCATCAGTGTGAGAAAAATTATGGCTCATCTAAGCTACAATCATTAAATATTTGAAACAAATCCTTTAAAACTTAAGAGATATTTTAAACTTGTAAGACCTATTCCCAGAAAATGAAAACTTTATTTTCTTGTATTACAAGGTATTATTTACTTGAATTCTTTTGAATACACACACACTTAAAAATATCAAGCATTTACCATTTTAAAAGAGCACATTTGCCAAAATTGATTCCAGTGATGAATTATCTTGATTTAATGTCTTATCACAGGGATATTTAACTTGAAGTCTATAAATCACTAAGGAGAGGCCATAAATTTGCAAAGAAATTAATTTTACTCTGTTTTGTAGATTAAAAGTTAATATTTAGAGAAAATTATGTTTCAGCAATGTAGGTATTTGTAGACATCAGATTCTAGTCTATTCTAGTCTTATTTTATCTGGTTTTCAAGTACCAGTTTATATTTGCAGCTGTAGAAAGGTTGAAAACTATTGATGTACTGTCTCAGTTATAACTGCTTGTCTATGTACTTGAATGTTGGACAGGTGCAGGGTTTAAAAAGGTCGAATAATATTTCTCAGTCACTTTTGAGTTTTTTGTTTAACTTTGCAACAATTCTAGATACTAAATTCTTCTAGTGTCTGGCTATGGACGTTTCAAATTAGCATTTCACGTTTTTCCTCTCTTTATTTTTTATTTGTTTGTTTGATTTTGGGTTGTAGTCAGGGCTTAATCCTGGCTCTGCACTCAGGAATTATTCTTGTTCGTGCTTGGGGGACCAAGTGGGATGTTGGGGACCAAATGTGGATATGTAAACCCCCTATATTCTCTAATTATTGCTCCTACATCACTAGTCTGTTTTTCTATCATATTCTTTCATTTCTTTAATTATTTCTTTCTATAGCTCTTTTCTACTTTATGTTTTGTTTTTTTTGTATAGTCACTGTGAAATTACAAATTTATTCATAATTGGGTTTTAGGCATACAGTGTTTCAACACCAATACCTTCACCAGTGTACACTTTCTTTGACCAATTACTCTTCTCTCCTGCCAAATCTCTTTTTCTGAAGTAAATTGACTAAGAGCTGAGACTATTACTAGAAGTGACATAAAAGACAATGGCAGAGGGTCGTTGGCCCTTGGGTGGTAATGGAGGTATAGGAAATTGGTACACTAAAAACATGAACATTAACAATTGTAACCATGTTATCTTAAATTAAAAGTATTAACATAAAAGAATTGAGATTGCTTTTTATTTCCTTAGGCCATGTTAGCTGGATTGATCTCCAAGAGTTAATGACTGTGCCTGAACAAACCTGTGATCTTTGACAAATACATGAGGATAGATATAAGTTTAGCTTTGGAGTCCCTTGTCAGACAGCCTCAAGGGCTTAGACGTACTGTTTCATTGGACTAAACGATTCTGAGACTGGTGCTATGATATAATTGGAGAAATCAGTTGGATAATTCCACTATACAAATAAATCAGAACAGTTCTTGATAAGTTCCAGAAGTGGGCAGTAGAGGATTGAAAAATCTTCCACCCTCAAAATATGTTTTTGACAAAGGTTAATTTCTTGTGAGGGACCCTGAATGAAAAACAGAGATTACCTGGAGATATTGCATATAAATACTTTCACCAATTGTTTTGTCAAGGGAAGATCTAACCATTGGAAAAAATAGACCTAATCTACATGCCTCGATTTCACTGTGACTTTCTTTTTTGGTGATTGGAGAGGTGGATACCTGGTAGTGTTAAGGGCTTCCTACTGGCTCAGAACTCACTACTGGAGATGTTTGGACGACCAAAACAGATTAAACTGGATATTAATGTGGTTCTGGGATCAAACCAAGATAGTCTGAATGTGTGTGCCTTTGCCTACCCACACCTTTTATTTTATTTTATTTTTTGGATATACTCCTAAAATTATGGGTTCATGGTATGTCCTGGTTGGTCATTAATAGATTTGGAACAGTGATGTGTCTGGAGAGAGCTTGCAAGTTCCTCCCACTTCCCAATTATCTTGTCTGCCTCTTCAACCTGATTGTTCTGAATAAAATTATTTCATAATAAGTGGACACCTATGTCCTCTGGGTCTGCACTTAGAGATCACTCATGTAAGTGTTTAGGCTGGGGATAAGATATTGTGTCAGGGGTCAAATCCATGGTAGCTGCAGCCAGAAAACACCTTAATTGCTGTATTATTTTGCTTGTCCCGTTTTCCCTGATAGCTCATCTTAATGAAAAATTTAAGAATATGTTTGTTTGATGACTCCCTTTGCCTTGCTTGTGCTATAAAACCCAGTAACAGATGCCTTTTATTTACTTGCCTCACAACACAGTACTTGGGGGGGTGGGTGGGTGGAGAGATAGCATGTAGGTAAGGCATGTACCTTGCATGTAGAAAGACTGTGGTTCGAATCCCAGCATTCCATATGGTCCCCCGTGTCTGCCAGGAGCGATTTCTGAGCATAGTAGAGTCAGGAGTAACCCCTGAGCGTGCCCGGGTGTGACCCAAAAACCAAACCAAAACAAACAAGCAAACAAACAAACAAACAAACAGAAACACAGTACTTGGAAAATATTTCTTACTTATAGGCAGTTTTTGAATTAACATTGAAGAAATGAAAAGATGACTGGAGCGATAATATAGTGAATAAAGTGCCTTGCACACAGTCTTCCCAGGTTTGATCCCTAGGATCCTATATGGACTCCTCAAAACTGCAAGGAGTAACCCTAAGCCTGAGTACAGAGTCAGAAATAGTCTTTGAGCATTGTTGGGAGCAACCTCGAAATCAAACCCTTCAAAAAGAAATGAGAAAAAATAATGGGAATTAGGAACAACTGAAACTGGGCAAAGATCATTATTAGCCAAGTAAGTTAAGGACATTTTAACCTCAGTTTACCCTATTCCACAAAGCTTAACTCGTCACTTGGTTTAATTTTGTAGTTAAGATGGAGTAGATAAATTTTGTAGATAAATTGGGAGTAGCCAACCGTGGGATTTTATTTTTTTATTGTGTTGCCCACTAGTCTGCAACACATTTTTTCTTCCTCATTCTTTTCCTATCTAATGTCACCATGCAGAGAGGATTGTTGCTTTGGGTCAGCCATTTTACAAGTAGACACATCACTAATAAAGCTCTTGATCCATTATCGTGTCTCTTTGATCCATGCACAGCATTGAAATTGAACCTTTATGTTTACACAACTGCAACTTCTGTCCTCAAAATTCAGAATTAGTATGGTAAAAAAAACAGTAGACATTCTGGTGGGGGAGTGGGAAAGAGAAACATGCAGAAATCCTGTAGAATGACATCACAGTCTGGTGTGTGTATGTGTGTTTAGGTATTTGTCATTCGAGGACATGTCACCTGCTTAATGGTACTTGAGTGAATCCCTGTGACATTTAGGAGTCTGATGATCAGTACAGCTAAGCCTCATGGGGGTTATTTTGTACATTAGCTATTAATGACAGACTGAACCATATGTGCTTATGTTTTAACACTAGCTCCACTGGCAAATTTAGCTTCCTTTGAAATACTGTTATTATTATCGAAAAGTTGCAAATCATGTTGCACACTTTAGGACCCTATTTATTAAAAATAATTTAAAGGCTAAATTTGGCCATTTGCTTTCTTCTGGGAATACATAGAAAAAGTAGATTCAGTAGTAACTGGGATTTATAATCCTAGATTCCTAATTGAACAAGCTTTGTAAAATTATATATTACTCTTCTGCTGTTTCAGTGAGTACTTTGTAGTTCATCTGCATACGTTTTTATCTATTTTTTTAATGCTTTCCTTTGGATTCAGGTCTTGTACTAAAGCAGACTTCCTTTTCCTTCCCCATTTCCTTTGCAGTATGTATGTGATTGTACTGTTTGTATTATCAGGTTGTACGGGAGCTTGACGATTCAAAGAGCACATCTCAATCTGAGCAACATCTTTGGTATAAAGATTGGAGTTCTTGGATTCATCTGGGGAGTTGGGCTGTGTTTCAAGATATTAAGAGCCTATAAGCAGATAAGATCCCAAATAGAAAATGAAAGTCACTCTTCTGCTCTTCACAATATCTTCTATATCTTATCAAGGGTTGCTGGTTTAATGGCTGTGGGAAATAGGAATGTAAAAGAAATTAAGAAAGGGATGACAAAAGAGAGAGAGAGACGTAATCCTAATACCAGCCTTTGTAAAAGTTTGCTCTTTGAAGCAGCTACTTAATGCTCTTTCTTTGAAACTTTGCGTAACTGCCTCCTTCTCTTCTTTCAGGTTTCAGTTTAAATATCAAATCCTCAGAGAGGCTCTCTGATGAAAGCCAGTTCACAAAGATTGATTCAGACTGGAGGATCAGTAAATATAACAAATATAATTATTTATTTACTGACTTGTTTATTTATTTTTATTTCCCCAGCTCTCTCTGTCTACTGGAGAGAGAGAGAGAGAGAGAGAGAGAGAGAGAGAGAGAGAGAGAGAGAGAGAGAGAGAGAGAGAGAGAGAGAGAGAGAGAGAGATGCTGGTTTTGAGCAGTACTGTGTGGAACAGCCAGCCCTGCTAGGGTTGAGCAAGTAGGGCACAGATAAATGAATTATCTGGCACAATTCACCTATCTCCCTAGGAATAAGTACCTCCTAAGTTCTCTGAGCACTTCTTGGGAGCTTCTTCCCCCCCAAAAAAGATTTTAGTCTTAAAGGAATGTTAATTTTTTTATCTCCTATACTAACAAGAATACTCATAATATAATAATGAAGGTGGATACAGATGTTTAGAACCTGTATCGTATCCAAAGTTTATTAGAATTAGGAGTGAAAGACTCTTTCAGAAGAGGTATTTTTGCCTTATTGGCCCTCACTTTTTTTGCTAGTGTTTTTCAACATATTAGCTCATAGGGAATTGCCTTATTGAAAGAATTTCACTTACGTCACACCCGGCAGTGCTCAGGGGTTACTCCTGGCTCCATGCTCAGAAATTGCTCCTGGCAGGCACAGGGGACCATATGGGGCACCGGGATTCGAACCCATGACCTTTTGCATGAAAGGCAAACGCCTTACCTCCATGCTATCTCCTGGGCCGGAAAGAATTTCACTTAAGATCCTGGAGATGCAGCTCTGTGGTGAATTGCATGCTTCCCTAATATGAGGCTCTGAATTTTTTTTTTTTTGGCTTTTTGGGCCACGCCCTATGATGCTCAGGGGTTACTCCTGGCTATGCACTCAGAAATCGCTCCTGGCTCTGGGGACCAT
>PVKC010046135.1:0-11275 GCA_004027635.1 Crocidura indochinensis
AAAGTAGACTTGTTGTTCTGAAATTTTTTTTGACTTCTACATAATATTTGAATTTTTATTGTCAAAAGTGTATCAGAGGCAAATATTTAAAATAGTACTTTAGTATAAAATATTGTAATTAATTGGGGCTCCGAAGATAGCATGGAGGTAAGGCGTTTGTCTTTCATGCAAAAGTTCATCAGTTCGAATCCCGGTGCCCCATATGGTCCCCCGTGCTTGCCAGGAGCAATTTCTGAGCATAGAGCCAGGAGTAACCCCTGAACACGGCTGGGTGTGACCCAAAAAACCAAAAATATATATATATTGTAATTAATTAAGTACATTAGGGATGTAAAATATCCTTTAAATAACCTCAACAAAGATAGCTATATTACAAATTACAACTCTCTCGTGGAAATTTAATGAGAGGCTTTGTTGATGTTTGATGCTTGACCCTGAAAGAAATGTCAAACTAATATGACCTCTTGCCACTCACTCAAAAAGAGTACAGATCCTTCTTTAAGGGTTAACTTTACAGTTTGTGACTGAATCCAGGTCACATTAAATGCTAGATACATACTGTTTGAGTCTGGGTAGTACTTTTAAAATAGATAAATCCGTTTTTCCAAGTCCTTTATTGCTTTCCTTGTCTTAGTTCTGTCTCACCTTTATAAAATAACTTTGTCACTTCAGTATTTTATGCAATATTTAGAACTAGGTCCATCACGATTGTTCACAAATTATTTAAAAATAATAGTAAGGTTGGGGTAGGAGCGGTGGAGTAGCAGTAAGGCGTTTGCCTAGCAGGAATCTGACCTAGAATGGACATATGTTCGATCTCCCGGGGTGTCCGATATGGACCCCCAAGCCAGGAGCGATTTCTGAGCGCATAGCCAGGAGTAACTCCTGAGTATCAGCGGGTGTGGCCCAACACCCTCCAAAATTAATAATAATAATTAATAGGGGTATAAAAATAGCGTCACCAGGTGTGGCCCAAAAACCAAAAAAAAAAAAAAAAAAGCATATTGGATAGGCAATTATCTTCCCAGCAGTCATCCTTGACCCCATATGGTCCTCCAAGCAACAGCAGGAGATATGACAATGAATACATAGCCAGGAGTAAATCTCAAGTACAGCCAGGTGTCACCTTAATATCAAAACAAAATCTGAATACAGTCTATTAATATATTTATTTGAGAGATTATTTTTTCATTTATTTTCTAATGGTTCAGATTTGAATAGTAAATGAAAACATTTTTCTCTGAAACGTGATGAGCAGACAATATGAATTCTGCGTAGGGTAGAACATTGTTTGGACACAAAAAGAGAACAGTATCTCAGTCTTAAAAACTTGTTTTAAATTTTCGAAATTTTTCACCACAAAAAATGACACTAGGGGCCGGGCAGTGGCGCTGGACGTAAGGTGCCTGCCTTACCGCACTAGCCTTGGACAGACCACGGTTCGATCCCCCGTGCCCCATATGGTCCCCCAGGTCAAGGGCGACTTCTGAGCCCATAGCCAGGAGTAACCCCTGAGCGTCACTGGGTGTGGCCCAAAATCCAAAAAAAAAAAAAAAATGACACTAACACTCTAAAGTTTCTTTGTCGTGACTTTGTGAAGCAAAGCAAGCAACTTATCTGCTCTACTCTCTCTATGGCTTCAAGGTAAATATTCTAAAATATGGTGAAACACACATCATTTGAAGTTTATATTTAGTTTGGGCTGTGACAATAAGACAAGTACATTAACAAAGTCTTTAGGAAAAAACAGAAAATTCTGCAATCAAATATGAGATCCTGCTTCAAAATGTATATGAATATATTTAAATATTTATGAATATTTAACACTTATAAACATATTTACATTTGTTTACTACATCTATTTATATATTACATATATATATGCAGTCCTACATATATATGCTTACACCTTGCCAAGATAAGGACTAGGATGAATGTTTCTTGTGCCTGAAATATATCTTTTAAGAATTTAATCTTTATTTTTGCTGTATGAGATCAGTGGAAACAACTTTCCTTTGATTGATTATCTTAAAATAAAACTATAGATTAAATTACTCAAGAGACAATATTTTTCAGATGTCAAATAGAAATATTTGTACACTGTTCTTTTCTACTAATACAAAATACTGGAAATAAAGAACAAAATTAAGTTTTCAGTGTTTTATAAAAATTGAAAAAATTTTAAGTGAAATACCTGGTGGAAAAAAATCTCTGGCAAGACTATGTTGACTATTTAAACACATATAAAGGGAATACTTTTTTTTCCTGAAAATGTTTTCTTTTCCTTAACAGGAAATACAGAAGATGCTTATGAAATAATTTATAATAGCATAAGGCAATTAATTTATTCTGGATAAGAGGTGTGTTTTTTATTCTGGGCATACTGCAAAGTATAGTGCCCTCTGATAAGATTTCTTCAAACATTCATAACATCAGATTAATACATAGTAATGTTGTTTTTATAGCTATCTATGAGATAATTTTTTACGCTAGTAATTGTTTACAATTCATGCTCATTCTCACATTTTTTTAGTGTTGTTTTGTTTGGGGGTCACACTCACATATGCTCAGAAATGATTCTGCCTCAGGGTTCACTCATGGCAAACTTGAGAACTATGTAATGTGCTGGGATTGAACCCTAATAGGCTGAGTACAAGGCAAGAACCCTACCTGCTATACTATCTCTGCAACCCCTAAGTAATATATTTTAATGGAAGAAATCATTAATAATTAATATTATTGTAAAATCTATCTATATGGAAGATTAAAAACACATTGCCATAAACTTGTCTTCACTTAATTCTTCACTTCACTTAATTCACTTCACATTATTCATTTTCATCTTTGTGGTTTTTTGGCAGGGGGGAGAACAGGGAGTAAAATTAACTGAAGTCAGGACTTACTTTTTTGTTTTTATTTTTTTAGGACTTACTTCTTTAATTGATATTTTTATGTAAACACTATTATTACAAATGTTTGTGGTTTGGTTTCAGTTATAAAGAAAAAAGGACATCCCTACCTTTACCTGTGCATTATTCCCACCGCCAAAGACTCTCCAAACCCTCTTCCCCACCCCTCTGCATTTAAGACAAGCATTCTATTTCTCTTACTCACTACTATTGTCATAATAGTTGTCAGTGTAGTTATTTTTCTAACTGAACTAGCCACTCTTTGTGGTAAACTTCATACTGTGGGCCAGACCTTCCAGTCCTCATCTTTATTGTCATTAAATAATTAATAAATAAATAAATAAATATCATTATTATTATTATTATTATTATGTCTTATTTTTCTTAAATTCTATAGATGAGTGAGAATATTCTGTGTCTTTCTCCTTTTGACTTATTTCACTCAGCTTAATAATTTCCATGTCAATCTATGAATAGGAATATTTCATGACTTCATTTTACCTGATGGCTACCTAGTATCCATTGCTCCATTCCATTTCATTCTGACTGCTCAAAGATCACTCCTGAAAGTCTCAGAGACCATATGTAATGACAGAGATCAAACCAGGGTTGACTGAGAGTGAGGCAAGTACTCAACCAGCTTTCTGAACTATCATTTCAGTCTTCATTCTTTCTTATTTACTATAGAAAAACTTAGGTTTTTCAGTGGTGATATTAAGTCCATATATCTATTCATAATAAGAAAATGCCTAATATTTTATACATGTTCAATTAAAATTAATTATTTAATCAGATTTATAGAATTAAAAATACAATGTATACCCAAGAAAATTCTTCAAAGTTAAAGGATGTTGCGATTGAAGTTTATTCCCAGGAATTTAAGTATGGTTTTCTAAATTAAATGTATTTTATTTTGTAAGTTTTTAACTATTTTATATTTTTTTTAGCGCCACAACCCAAGATTCTGTTATATATAAAGAAATATCTAAAACGTAACATTTGGGATCCTCATAATAGTATAGCTTGGTAGAGTACATACCTTTTACTCAGCTGACTTATTTTTGTTCCCTGTCACCATATATGAGCTCTCCAGTACCTCCAGGAATGATACTTGAGAACCAGGAGTAATTCCTAAGCACAGCTATATATGACCTAAAATACCAACAACAAAATATTACAGTAAGTAACACATATAACAGACTTCTATTAGTTTATTTTACTAATAAGACCTATAGTTAACACCAGGATATCATGAATTAGGTTCTAGGAGAGTTAAAAGTTAGTTTTATACATGAAAAGGAGGGAGGTTAACCTCTACTGTTAAAGGGTGAATTTTGTTCAGTTCCTGTGTTCAAATTGGTACCATTAAAGTTTGTAGGGTTGAAGATACAGAAGGTAGGACGTTTGTCTTGCATGAGGTCAACCCACGTTAAATCTCTGACTTTGCATATAATCCATAAACACTGGTTTATCCATGAGTGCAGAGACAGAAATAAACCCTAGGTTACCTCTTCTGCCTCCTAAAAAATTGTAGACTCCTGGAATTCTTTTTTTTTTGGGGGGGGGGTCACACCCGGCAGTGCTCAAGGGTTACTCCTGGCTCCATGCTCAGAAATTGCTCCTGGCAGGCACGGGGGACCATATGGGGCACCGGGATTCGAACTGATGACCTTTTGCATGAAAGGCAAATGCCTTACCTCCATGCTATCTCCCGGGCCCCCTGGAATTCTTTATGTAGAAGATAAAATTTTCTTACAAATAAATGTTTTACCTATGCTATTAGAGAATGAGATACTGGGACCTTGTGTAGGATTCTGATATACTATGTATTTCTTTGGATGTTATTACATTTTCTTTATAATAAAATTTAACCACGATTTTAATTTTATACAGAAGTTATCTCTTCCACTCTATAATAAAAATAGCTAATACTCATTCCCAAAAAGCTGTGATAAAATATGTTATGAGAGTGCATATGAAAAGGGACTTATGGACAAGGCTTGATTCATTAATATATTTAAAAGATCCAGTATTTTAGTAACCACACTTGAGTGTATTAGCACTAAAAATTTTATTGTAATTAAGAACTCAAGGAGAAAGTATAATTAAATTAAATTCAGCATTAAGTAGTTATTTGTAGCTAGCAACTACTAATGTTTGCAGTGTGAATCTAGAAGTATTTCATGGAATTAATTCATATTGGAGCCTGTTGAATATTTTAAGTAGAGTTTTCATAAAACTAATATCAAAAAGTTAAAGAAGTATAGAAAATTAATGACAACTGTGTGAATTGCAATCTTGACTAAACTAATTCAATGTTCATAATTTTAATTTCAGAATGATTCCATTTAAACAAGATGTGACATTGTCTGTTAAAGATTTAAGAATACATATAAGCCTTAGCCATTTTCAATATTTATGTATTTTTAATTCAATGGAATATAAGGATACCAGGCAAATTGTATCAAACTTCTAATAAATTGACTGAATTAATTAATATATTAACCTATGTGAAATTGGCCAATATGTATGACCTATTTAAAATCAGACTTTCCCTGAGCTCATGGTTTCCAACCAGATTTTGGATCTTTTAGTATTTTGTGGTATTCCTGTTTTTGTATTTTATGGCTAAGGTGTCAGGTATTCTGGTTTGTGTCTTTCCTCTAATACCTCGCACTACAATTGAACAAGCCAATTACATGAACTCAATAATAATGATAAATGTACAGATAGTATTATGTGTTCTGATTCTTTATTTTAATTCTTTGTCTTATGGGTGTTTGATAAAACACTCATTAATCCACCTTAATGGCATCATGACAAATGGGAGGAATATATATTAGGATAAATTGAAGATGACAAACTAAGAAAATCTACTATCGCTACAATCTTTGCATATATTAGCAAGTTTTAAAAGTATATTTTTCATCTTTTCATATAGTTCATGCAGTATAATTTGCATATGGTTTTTGAGAACCAACACCTGTTTACTTTGACACTTATAAAGATTGCAATTTTTAGAAAAGATTTTAACTTCTATAACAGATGATGCAACTCCTCATTTTCAGTTAACATTCTCATCTTAAGTAGCAATACAGAAACAAGATCCACTGCATTTTGCTTACTTGCTTATTTATATGAATTTATATGAAAGCTATAACATATTATATGTCACTTTTCTTAGGCTAAAATTTCCATTCCATTATACAAAGAAAATAAAATGTTGAAGCCAATGGAATATACAGAAATAACAAGAGATTGAAACAAATGGCTGTGTGTTATCTTAAAGAGGAAATTGTCTCAAATTTAAGTAACACAATGAAGTGATAAATTTCAATTTTAAGTTCCATATATTCCTGAAACAAAGCATTTTTATAATAAAAATATAAAAATTGTAGAGTAAATATCATATTGAGAGAATTGAGCTTAACTCCATTCATAAATGAGCAATAAAAATAAATGACAATGGTGCCCAGGAGATAGCATGGAGGTAAGGCATTTGACTTTCATGCAAAAGGTCATCAATTCGAATCCTGGTGTCCCATATGGTCCCCCATGCCTGCCAGGAGCAATTTCTGAGCATGGAGCCAGGAGTAACCCCTGAGCACTGCCGGGTGTGACCAAAAAACCAAAAAAATAAAATAAAATAAAATAAATGACAATGTCTATTAAAAAATTCCTCTCTTACAGGGCTGGAAAGATAGCACAGAGGTAGGGCTTTTGCCTTACATGCAGCCAATCTAGGACAGCTTGAATCCCAGCATCCCATATTGTCCCATGTGCTTTCCAGGAGCAATTTCTGAGCACAGAGCCAGTAGTAACCCCTGAGAGTCTCTGGGTGTGACCCAAAAACGAATAAAATAAAATAAAATCCTCTGTGTGTGATCATTTCCATGAAAAGGAGCCAATATTAAAGCAGCAGTATTTTAGAGCCAGAAGAGATAGTAAGGAGCTGTGTTACACATGGTTAACAGCAGCGTCTCATATGAAACACAACCAGGAGTGATACCTAGAGGTAGGACACAGCTGGGAGTGTCCCATAACAATAAAACAAAATACCCTCAAAAAACAATGTAATTTATTGGAATATAAATCAGAGTTGATTCAGAGACTGATTTGATAAAGAAAAGGTGTAAGGATAAAACAATTAAAACCAAAGTCACTTATTAATATATAGAAACACAAAGACAGCAATTATGGCTGGTCATGTTCTTTTAGTGATTATAGTGTGTACTGAATTAAGAAAGTATAAATTAACCATTTCTGTTTGGGATTAAATTTAAGAAATGTGTTTGGCATATAGTTCCATATGTATACCCCTTTATATGTCACATTTATTCATCTATGAATAAGAATAAATCAGAAGTTTAGATGTAGCTTTACTTTTATATCCGTCTTCAGGAAATTAGTTGAAAACCATGTTATTGTCATATATGATATAAAATACTATGTAACATTTGAAAGCTATGAAACTACTCTAGACTGGCATGAAATCAATTTTAATTCCTATAGATAATTAAAGACTAAAAGTGTATATGGAAGCCAATTTTCACTGAAATGTGACATTTGCATATTCATAAATCATTTAAAGTAGATATCATAATTATGATATACAATGTTACTTATGAGGGAATAAGATGTACTAAGGTGATAAGTAGAAACCCAAATTTTTAATAGATTCTACTGTTTTGTTTTAATTTTATATCACATAATGTGATATAATCTACGTGGGCCTAAAACTTTAAATGTAGATAATCTTTAGATAATTTTTAATGATCATTGAAGGTAATTTTAAAATTTATCTATATATAATCAAATAAATTAGTTCTATTTCATAGAAGCAAATCAAAAATAGTTCATTTTAATCAGTGGGTATTCAGTTAATGTATAGGAGTCCTATTAGAGAGTCTGAAATATTTTTCTGTCCTTTGTAATGACAGCTAGAACAAGTCTAGAACTCGTCTGTTCTTTCCTAATTCCTGTGTGTTCAATCAATTTCTTCACACAGTTGAAATTTTGTTGAGCTGATAGTTGAGATTTAAAGAAAATCACCAAAAGAAAATACATTCTAAGTGGTTATAACTTAGTTGCCAGTCCACTATGCTAGTTAGATGTGTGTTATGCTGGATTCCATCTATAACTCAGAAGAAAGACGCTACATTAGCTTTATTCTGCCTTGCTAGCAGTTACAATATATCATAATCATTGAGTGATGACATTGCTCTTCACTATTTTTACCCATCAGAAAGTTGAATTTTAATTTTCTCCGTTCTATGTATAATATAAGCACTTTTCCCTCTCCAGTTCGGGTGATGTCTTTCCTCTTCTAGAAGATTTTTTTAAATATTTTATTTGGATATAGACAATTTTGATCAAACATCTGCCATCAATTAAAACTTTTGAACTAGATACTTAGTTTAGACCTATTCTTGTTTATCTGTATCTTATTTGTTGATTTGACTGTATTCAGTTATCTATATTTAAAGGTTTAATTATTGGGAGAAATATAAATGTTATCTTTTTTGTTAAGGACTCATCTAAGGGAAGTATCATACAGGATGCATGATTCCAAAAATGAGCCTCTCATGAATAACTTGATAGAAAAGGATGTACAGGAAATTTTTGGGCTACATTCTGCTCCACAACAAATATGATTTAGGTCCTTACAAATCTAATTTTACTGTTCAATAATCCCCAATAAAATTCTTATTTTAAACTCCACTCATTTTTCCTTATTTTTAAATCATTTTTATTGAGGTTCTTGGATTCACAATATTATTAATTATACTTTCATGAATGTAACATTTTAACACCATCCCCACCTCCATTCTCCACTTCTTCCTTTCACAAGTGTCCCAAGGGCCCCTCCTACCAACCTCCAAAGTCAGAATGTCACCGAGATCAATCTTTGCCACTCTCTCCTTAAGCAATTATTCTTAGCATAATAGCTTTTTTGTCGTAATAAATGTCCTTTAGTGACAATTGAAAGTTAACTAAGAATCTCTCCCTTCATTTTATTTTCATTTATATTACACTAAAGCACATATTATTCAACTTAGTAAGTCATTTACACTACTGTTTTATAAATTGTTCTTCATGTGTTTAGATACAGTTTCTTTTGAGAATGGAGTTTAAAAACTAGTTTCATTATACCCATGTTCCTGTAGCTGTACTTAGGAAGAACTCAATAGGAGGGCAGAGAGAAAGTTCTGGAATTAAGGCAATTAGGTTTCATTTGACATAACCTTGACATAAAACCAGAAATAACTCCAGAACACTGCAAGTATGACCCAAAAACCTTTGCATTCTGAAAGAAAAGACTCAATAAAGGCCTATTTGTCTAGTGATAATATATTTCTGAATAAATAGTGGTACCATTTAGTCATACGTAAATGATTCAAGGTTCAAATTCTCTTTAAGACAGTTGGATTCTCTTTTAAAATTGTCTTTAAAAACACATCCTTTAAAACATTTATTGAGCTAAATAAATTATCTTTTGACCTTTAGGAGAACCTTATATTAAAATTCTATTTTTTTTTCAAGAGTACACAGACAAGTTTGTGGGAAAATAACTGTTTTAGTTTGTTCTGGGAAATGTTTATCATTTTTATATAATAAAATTCAGCTTTCAATGAATTACATTCTAAAAACATCTGCCAGAGGATTGTTTATACAAAACTTTTCCCCCTGAGAGAACTGCTGTAAAATAGAAAACACAAATGTCCCACTCAATTCTCTAGACATCATCTTACTATATTTTGTTGTTTCTTTCAGAGAGTGAATCTGAAGTCATAATTATTTCTACTGTTTTAGGTGAATATTTATCTGATTATACTGTTCACAAGACACTTTTGTTTGTTTGTTTGTTTGTTTGTTTTTTGAGCCATACCCGGTGACGTTCCAGAGTTACTTACTCTTGACTATGCGCTCAGAAATCACTCCTGGCTTGGGGGACCATATGGGACTCTGGAGGGTGGGGGAGTTCTAGCAAGGTCTGTCCTAGGTTAGTGCTTGCAAGACAGCTTTTCCACTAGCGCCACCACTCCAGCCCCTTCACAGGGTACTTTTAAAATGTACTCTTGCAAAAAACATTCTGTCCCACTTTTATTTAAGAGACAGTAATACAAACTATAGTGGATACATGCATTTATATAGTTTATTTTTAAAAAAAGATCACATTTTATCTTACATTATTGTTACATTAATAAATAGATTTTTTTTCTCTTTTTATATCACACCCAGAAGTGCCCTGGCCTTTACTTTTGACTCTGCACTGAAGGATCACTCCTACAAGGGTTCCAGGTACTATTTGGTTTACAAGAAATCTAACCTGGGTCAACTGTGTTGGAAGGCAAACTTAATTTGCTATGCTCTCTTCAGTCTCAGTTCATTTACTTTCAAAACTTCCAAGATCAAAGCCAGCTCAATAGATCTGCAGTCCCTCCAGAAGATTCTAAAAGGAAGTTCGGATGATGATATACTGAGAATCATCCAAACCCACTGCTGATGCCAAAGCAGTATACCCAGCAATACTCAGGGTCCATATGGTAACAGAGATCAAATGTCATGCAATGCATATATGCTTCAGTCATATACTATATCTCTAGTTCACAAAATCGTTTTTACAGTGGAATGACTTGGAAATACTGTGTGCTATAAAATTCTCATATCATGTTCTCTTTCCAATTATGCTCTTTATTAAATTAAGATTATTTTTCTGAGGTTTAATTGTCCAAAATATTTTATATTCCAAGTGTTTATTTTTGTACATTTGTAATCTTCGTGCTAAATACTTGCAAATAATACTCACCACAGTAATCTTTTTTCAAAAATGAACAATGTGAACTCAGACATAATAGATTTCTCCAACTTTGAATTTACAAATTAACTGCTTCTAATCAAATGTCATCTTTAAATAAATGTATCACTTTATTTTTAAAATTGGGGTAATATAGTAAAATGTACAAATATTGGGAAGTGCATAATTTAGAAATGCATTTTTTCTTATTGTAAGGAACAATTTAAAAAATCAAAATTTGTGAAAATACAGCCTAATGAGGAAACAAAAAGAGGAAATTTAGATTTCTGTACGGATTAAGATTTTGGAGACTGGTTATTGTCTGAATGCTGAGAGGAAAAAAATAGCCAAAAAGGAAAGTGAAGACCTCAAAAAATATGAATGAATGGTCATTTATGTGTATAGTCAGCTTCTAAACTTCTTATTCATTTCCCCGAAATGCTAACTATAAATGTTTCTGGGAACAGGACAGTTGTCATCTATGTGCCAATCCAGTGGCCCAGGTTTGATATCAGGCATTTCAAATTCTATGAAACTGCAAGGAGTAATTCCTTTTTTTTTTTTTTTT
>PVKC010046136.1:0-11258 GCA_004027635.1 Crocidura indochinensis
ATAGGGAACTTTCTTAGTCAAAATACTATACATATACTATATTTTTGTATAGATAATGAATAAGATAGGGATGGTAGGTATAGTATAGTTGTTGGGGTGTTTGCCTTACAGCCAACCTTGGTTCGATCCCAGTACTGCATATGGTCCTCTAAGAAACTCTTAAACACCAAGCCAGGAATTAAGAGAAGTGTAATCTAAATCCAGACTAGTATATTCATATATTAAATATATATAATATGTTAAATATATAACTATATATATAAAATCCAGTACATTGATATATTAAATAAAAATAAATTTGTCAATTAGTGACAGTATATGTGCACTAAGCCACATATCTTTAAATACTAGAAACTTTAACTCTGAGCTTCAGTATTGGTTTTTACAGTATGTAAGAATCTTCTTATCCAAAAAATATTAGTCAGCCTCTAAAAATAATATTTATGATTAATTATCAAATGAAACTCAAAGAAGCATATGTCCTAAAGTGTACATAATCAGATTGTTTTAAATTAGTTAAGCTTGATGTTTGGCCTCCTGTAAATGATAAAATTAGGGCAGTTTTAAATATTTTTATTTTCAATTATCTGCATATCAGGAACTGTTCTAAGAACTTTGTTCCAAAATTAACTCATTGAAACTCTCAACTTTTTGAGGGCATATACTAATAATTTAAGGAATATCTTGTCGTGACGATCTACTGTAGTGTAAATGTATATTATCAAAAGAAAATGTAGAACAGAGATGTTAATTTGTTCAATGTTCTTTGGAAGGTGAGTGACTGAACTGGTGTCCAAATTTAGGTTGGCTATGAAAGCAAAAAACTACTGCATATATGAATATTCAATCCAAATAAGTTCACTAGAGCCCCTAATGTCCTCTTGGCAAATGGGACATTGGAATTTTTGTCATACAAATAAACAATTTAAGTATTTTTGAATTAATATTGAAAATTAAATCTTGATTTTCGATGCTATACCTCATCAGGTATAGTTTTTTAAAAAGAAATAAAGTCAGTAAAATTTTATTTATAGAATAATAAGCATGTATAATATGATTTTACCTCTATTACATGTGACATTTGATTTTATTAAACTGATGTAGTCCATTATCTAGACTCTCACTGTGTACTTTGCAAATATTGTAAGTATTCCAAAAAAGCCTAAATTGTGAGTCAATATTTAAGAATTATCTAACACTTTTGTTAGGATTATAAACATAATTTAAGAAAGCATTTTATAAATAAAGAAATGGTATTTTATGCTTCCTTATGTTTCCACTCCTCTTTTTGTAGATTTTTAGGATTTTTATGATAGACATCAAAAATGAGAATAATGCTGAGACTCTCAAGCATGGATCAAAGATATTTTAATCTCATAAACCTAAGGACTATTTTCAATTCATTAATATTATGTTGGCTAATGCCCCACTTCTTGGAGATGTAGATCTTCTGACAACAAGGGAACTTAAACTTTGCCATGTTTAGGGTCATGTGTTCCTTGTTCTGCAGGACTCATTAACATGGCCATTGTGAACCCTGGCCACTGTTTTCCAGGCCTTTATAAAGGTACTTCTTATACCAATGTTTAGCCTGAAATGAGAAATATTTGGCATCTCAAACTCAGGCTTTATTATTTATTAGGACAATCCACAGATAAGCTGACAGGTTATCAGGGATGCTACTGTTTACAGCCATTTATATGGGGCCCCATCTCACTTTCTTGACCACAGTCATTTTAATTTTCTTCAGATACTTATATTCCTATGTTATGCTTAAAATATAGCATCCTTTTTATATATATAAATTTATTGAACATAAAAGTAGCATTGAAGGCCCAAAAGGCTAGTACTATAGGTAATCAATAGCCTTATGTGTGGTCGACCTGGGTTCAATCTCTGACAATCCATCTAGTATCGTGGGCCACCTTCAGGATTGATCTTTGAGCACAGAGCAAGGAGTAAGCCCTGAGCAGCACAGACTGTGGCCCTCCCATCCAAATAAAAAGTGCTATTTAAATGATTCACTATACACATTCATACTTCACTCTAAACAATTTTTGAATCAATATTATTTTACATTAATATTATAGTGTTTTCCTTTTTTCTCCACATGGTTACTCTTAACGTGTTAAGGTTAATTTTGATTGTGACTGGCCTACATTAATATTATAGTGTTTTCCTTTTTTCTCCACATGGCTACTCTTAACGGGTTAAGGTTAATTTTGATTGTGACTGGCCTGATTCCAAAAACCAAGATAAAATTTTGACAAACCTACCTGCTGGTAAAGAAGATAGAAGCAGAATTACTCAAATATGGTTATTATGTTGATTGAATAGACCAATCTATTTCACTTTTGTGTTGTAATTTATGCTAGAGACAAATCTAAGATCAGTGTAATTTGAGGAGTATAAATATAAGTTTAATGTATTCATTGCCTGTACAATTTTATAGCTTAAGTGAGAAATATAAACATTCCACTGCATCCAACATTTACTTAAGTTAAAAAAAGTTTCTTTCTTAATTTACTTCTAGGACTCAGCTTGAATAGACACACTTTAAATTTATAAGGAAGGATGGTACATTTTTTGAACTAAAATGTGAAGTGTGTTAATTTGAGAGTTATTGTTTGATTAGTGTTTGTAACTTCTATAGCTTTTATAACTTAGAAGTATCTTACATACCTCAAAGTTGTCCTTTGATTTTTAAGTTAAAAAATCATTCATTTCCCTATGTATTTCCTTAAAATAATTCTTAAACTCCACACTTTCATATACATAAACTAAAGCAACCTACGGCCTCATCAAATAGTGGAAATAGGTTTCTCTTCATTATTCCCTAGTAAATAGTGTGAAGGTACATTTTATAAATTATTATTGTTATTTATATGTTGATGTAACATATGAAAGGGTTTTTTTGAGGGGGTTCTGTTTTTTGGTGCTACAGCAAGTTATAAGTAACTACAAGGGAATTATAAGTAACTACTGGCTCTGCACTCAGGAATTATTCCTGGTGTTGCTTAGAGAGAACCATATGGGATGCTGCAGATCAAACCTGGGTTTGCTGTGTGCAATATCACATAAAATGGTATTTTTAATCAAAATTATTTTTTTCATTAGTTCTTGATGTTATTTAAAGTCTTCCAGATTTTATTGATAGTTTCATGCCATCAACATAGTTAGCTTAATTTTTATGTGACTATTTCAAGATAATACTTTTATATATATAAAAATTCTAGTTTGTGATCAATGATTAATTGTTAAAGCAAAGAATGATCTAGTACCTTGATCAGAAATAATCTAAAGTTCTTTACATTGGTGAAATATTGCAAAGTGCAACACTCAGAATCCAATTGAACTTTTTCATTTTTATTCTATAAATATATGACCACAAAAATGAAAAATTTCAATTGTCATTATCAAGTCACAGAGAAAAAATACTTAGCATGCAACAAATGTTTAGTGAAACAAATGTAAACTCCAGGTTAACTTTAGCTTTTTATGGCATATAAGGAACATATCCAAATTTTCATGTCAATACTTAGAATTAGGATAAAGTGAAAGTATGGAACCTTTTTCTATTTTAATGTATTACTCTTACAGTAGAGTTAAACTAGTGTTATTATTAACTAGTTATATTAAACCAGTTAACTTTAGCTTCTTACTGCATACAAGGAACATATCCAAATTTTCATGTCAATACTTAGAATTAGGTTAAAGTGAAAGTATGGAATCTTTTCTTTATTTCAATGTATTACACTTACGGTAGAGTTAAATTAAATTACAATAGAGTTAAATTAAAATAGTCTTATTATTCTGGTAATGAAAACATCTCAACAAAAGGTTCTGTAATTCTGTTTTACTTAATTTATGAATTCCATGCCTTTTTCTTACTATATCAATTAAACAAAGTGTTGACTGTTGAGTGGATAGTAATTTAAGTGTGTCACTGATTGCTTTATCGTTTCCTTATAATAGTAGTCTTGTGTCAGTCATGCAGTACTTTCAAAATAGTTCATACTAAAATATTTACTAGGAAAGAGAAAAAAACCTAGCCTCAGTGGTGCATTTCTAAGGAGTTAACTCTGAGATGTTAGGTTATTATTTTGATTTTCTCACACAGATGCATTGATTCTGACTGTATATATATATAAACTTTTTAAATCAAACTTATCACAAAAATCAGAATTCTAAGATCTCCTATTTAGCAGAAGGCTTATAGAATGCAGTGATAGGAAATGTGCAAAGGAATGGATTACTGCAAAGCAAACTCACTTGAAAAAAATGTCTGAAGATTCATACAAGGCTTATGAACTGTTCATGTCACTCATCCTGTGAATATGTTTTATTATCTTTATTACTGTGACTATATAATACAAGCACATATACTTCTATGCTTTTAATTTTCAAAGCCTGCTTAGTATGGAAACCCCTGCTACTCCACTCTGCTCTTGTCTTTGACTCCTTTCCAAAAGAGAGGTGAACTTTCTAAATACTCATATTTCAAACAGATTCACTTTCTTTGGCGAAACTATAAAGCATTCTGTGATCCATAGAAGTGGTTTAACTCGGGAGTTCTGATACCTACTAAAGGTATCAGTAGCCAGAAGAAATGTTCTTCTACCTGAGTGTTTGAAAATCATTGTTTGAAATCCTATTGAAATCTTTTTACCAGGGATTTAAAATAATGTATAGATTAGAAAAAAAACACAGAGCTGTACAGTTTCAGCACACCGCTGTTTTCAGTCGACTGAATAATTGCTTAGCTATTGGTTGGCTTTGGTTATCTTATTCAGTAAAGAGATTTTTTTTCTCACTCTGGCTTCTAAGACTTAATGTATTGCTATACTGTAGATATGATCATGAACACATGGAATTTAATCTATATTAAAAACTTGAAAAGGTATTGGCGTTTCAAGTCTTTTTAAGCTTAACTACTGATAAAAAAATGTGTTATCTTTAATTTATTTGGAAGAACCAGAGATAGAAATTTGGACTCATTATTATCCCTTAAAAAGAGGAGCACATTGATCAGCTACTTAATTGGCTTTGATTCTCTAAGTGACCACATAATTGCCAAGTGAAGCCTGAGTAACATTTATTAGCAGTTGAGTGATTAATTAACTGTTCTATGGCCCCTAAATTAAGAGAGCAAACTGACACACATGATAGATTTAAATGAAGTTTAAATGTTTAAAGCATGTCTATTTTCTTATACTATAAGCTTTAGAATTTTTTGGTTTTACTAGATCAAGTAATGATTGATGGATTAACTCATTTACTTAGAAAATCATTGAGAAAGGAATCGATAGAATAGATTCGCAATACACTGAAAATAACTTATAGTTAATTTGAAGTCTTCAAATCAATAAAAAATATTTCAGCGATTTTATTTCTTTGAGTCAACTAGAGTCTATATATTAATGTTTTTGGTTATGCATACTTATGTGTATATGAGGATTTCTGTAAATTTTGAAATATTTTTAGGGGAAAAGAAGACATTCCTTTTCCCCCCATTTTTTGCTTAATTCTTCAAGATAGTAAAGAATGAAGACAAGTCCAAGAAAATTCTTTTATCTGCTATTTAGGGGAAGATATATTCACTCTACATCAGAAGAACAGAAATGTATGGAGATTATCCCATAAGTTTCTTGGAGCTTTAGTGTTTTTGTCAATAAAACGAGATGATATCTATGGTATTCTCACAGATATACCTATGACTATTGATATACCTTAAACAGTTAACTGTTCAAGTGGAAATAACTTTTACAGCCTCAAAAAGTTTACCTGAAGGTGTAGAAAAGGAGTTATTGCTAAAGATAATCAAATGGGTATGCAAGATGATTTCTATTTTGGGTATGAACTTATTAGTTTCTGTTACAAATAATGTCTAAGGATAGACATTGCCAATTAGCATGAGATGGATAAATGGATAATATTTAAGGACACTTTTATTTGACTAAAAGAAAATAATCTGCAAGCCGTTGTTGTTGATTGAGTAGCTGTGGCTGTGGACTGTTTATTTGTGAATTTATTTGTTTACTTGTGAATGTTTATTTGATCTTCTGGAAGGTGAAATTAGAACTTAGAAAATAACAATTACTATTGTAAATATTGACATCATATTTTTCCTGAAGCTATAACAGCCATTAATGACTTAACAATTATACACTGGGTTGGAGAGATACTACAGGGCTTAAGACACTTGCCTTGCATGTGACTGGCTCAGATTTGATCCCTATTACTTTGTAAGGTTATCCAGTGGTGACTTATAAGTACAAAACCAGGAATAATCTCTGAGCACTATCAAGTGTTGTTCTAGTCTCTTTTCCCCTCCAAAACTAAACAACCACTCCCCAATTTTACCCTACCAAATTTATTTTTGAATGATTTGCCAAATTGATAATGACTTCTGCAAAACTGTCTCTCTCTCTTTCACACACACACACACACACACATACACACACAAATAATTCTTCTACTCTATCACAGTTATCTGATTTTTATTCATTATATGAAGATGGTAATTCAAAATAAAACTTTTTTATTAAATTGTTGCATACTTTTCTGGTAATTTCATTACCATTGCTTATTGTTATGTGATGGAAATATTAGTTTAGACAATGCCTTTTGGGATCCCTTTTTTTCTTGAAAATTCTCTGAACTGTCTCACAGGATTTTGTTAGAAACATGATTCTTAGTTTTATCCTCAGCTAACTGCAGTTATTCAATACAAACTGATTTACTGTTAAAAGACTGAATGTAATTAATTTGCACAGTGAGTACATCACTATGTCACTATTGGGAGCAGAAATACTTTGATGCTGAATTTTTTTTTCTTGTGCAACTATGTGCATGTTCTCCTGCCTGTTTCATGGGATGGGGGAGTTATTACTAGTGAGTGGCTGTATGATATTCACTCTGCCCTGGGCAATTTTCAAAACACAACATTGACCTATGGACACTGAATGACCTCTTTACCTTAGATTGATATTAAGGTAATTACCAAGGGGAGGATTATTTTTGGTCTTCAGTGCCACAGTAGCTCCCTCTTTGTAAATTATGAACCTCTGACAGACCCAAGTTTCCATAATATTTAGATTATGATTTAGTTTTCTGGTATTTCAGCTTTCCTAATTAATATCCTTAAGCATGAAAGTGTTGATAAAACTTGAACAATAGAAGAATTTTGCATTCATTAGATAAATAATAAATAGGAAAGTTGAAAAATCCCATAAATATTTAGTTTATAATACATTTCTGCAATGCCATCATTAATTCTTATGTTCTAGCGCATGGTTGGCATAAATATGGAACTCACATTATTTTGATTTGTTTTGGTATTGAAAAATTAATGATTAGATTAAAATGTGACATAGGAGGTAATAAACGTTGGATAGTAGCAAGTTTCTATAGCTGTTACTGTTTCCCTAAAATCAATACTCTCTACTGTAGTTGTGGTCCACAAGCCCATATAGTGGCCTTCACCTTTTTTTTTTTTTTTTTTTTTTTGGTTTTTGGGTCACACCTGGCAGCGCTCAGGGGTTACTCCTGGCTCCATGCTCAGAAATTCCTCCTGGCAGGCACGGGGGACCATATGGGCACCGGGATTCGAACCGATGACCTATTGCATGAAAGGTAAACGCCTTACCTCCATGCTATCTCCCGGGCCTGGCCTTCACCTTTTTAAAGTTCAAACGGTGTATGGGTTTTGATGACAAGAAAGGACATGATGTACCAATTTAGGAAGTATAGTTTGAATGGTTTTTGTTGCCACAGCATCTGGAGCTCTGTTTTGCTTCTCACTTTCTGAAATCACTCTAAAATCAAGAGCAAAAAAAAAAAAAATCCTTTCAACTATTTGGTTTCTTTCCATAGCTGCAGTTATTCTGCCAGCATTCATTTATTTTGATTCCTATTTAGTGGTAGTTAACATTACTAAGCTATTATTTAGTGTTTTCCTAAATTAGAAGAAATGAGTAGTTGTTTCCAGGGAGAAGAAAGGTAGAATAAAGCACAAAATCCCATATGGTGCTACTTGATTTGGAATTTTTTTAATATATAATTTGTGTCTTGCCTTACCTGGGCAAACTGATGAGGACTCATTTTAACTTGAGTGACTGCTCTAAAAACCAAAAGCTTACTAGAATTCGTAGTGACCTTGCTATCTTTTACTGCTATGCATCTAGACTATGTCATTATTCAAATTGCAGCCATGAGTGGAAAATAGAATCTGGGCTATTCAACATCAAACATTATTTCTTTGCATCTGAGTAGCAGAATTATTTTTGCAGCAGTTATAAGCTTTGCCCATGAATTATTTAAAAAAAAATAAAATCTTGAGCTGTGAGGCATTCTTTGAAAAAGATTTTTATTACCACTATCACATCAACATAGAAAAGAACAGATGTGTACTATCAAAGGTGAAACCCACTCATAGCTATAGGAAACTCATTGCTTCTAAATATAGTCCAATTAAATAATAACCAGGAAAATTATCTTTGGAGACATTTTATAAAGTAAAAATTAGGAAGAGAGAATCATGTGACTATAGCAAAGTAAACAATTGAAAAAAGAATGAAACTGTACAGAAAGATGATCCTAATTTTGCAAGTCCTCAAAAAAGGACTAGAAAATAATAAAGAATTTTTTCATTTTATCATTTGTAGATATTTTATGGAAAGGAACATAATGTCATATTTTAGAGTAATGATATGTATAGGAATAAATGCACTGATGATGTAGGTAAGCTTTGTAAGTCATTTGACAATAAATAATTTAAAGCATTGATATTTATATGATGTATATGAAATGTATATAATCATAATGAAATGTTATTGACATAAAATAATGAGAATTTTTGAAACCATTGGAAATAGGAGTTTTACCAATTATCCATACACACTTCTAGTTTTCACTTTATGCTTTCTTGTGTTTGGTAAAGAATCAGTCTATCAAGTATTTTTCCCTAAGGAAGATACTTAAGTGAATGGTACAACTCATTCTTAAAATACACATTCATATTCTGTTCCATTTTTTTTTGATATCTGAGAAAGAAATGTGCTTGGTTTTAAGATATCCTACATGTAGTGTTTTTAAACTTGTAATAAGAATTTACTATAAAAATTTAGATTTTTGGAAATCATCAATTCTGCATAAACAAAGCTTATATACTTATTTTAAATGATAATGAAAAGTTGCACAAAACTCTCTCAAATGCCCTGAAAAATTATGCGTTATGAATAATCTGCTCGCACGTCCAGAGTTTTCAATGTTCCATCCTAGCTGTGGAAATATGGAAGGGAAATCAACTTTTTTGTAGTCACTGAGGGACAGGTGGGAAATCATGTTTTGATGAAGAGTGCACTTGTAGTAGCAAGTTACCACAGTCAACTTTCACCTCTGCCAAATGTGTGATTGGCTTAAGATACTTATATTTTCAAATCTGTTAATTATTCACAGTTTCTGGCAGAGCTGTTGTTTCACACAGTGTTAGTGGCTGACGTCCACCATTTTTTTTCCTCCTATTTTTTTTTTTTTGCCCCTGGAAGGGAATTTAGATTTTTTTTTCCTTCTGAAGCGTTTAATATATCATCATAGTTTTCTGATTTTGAAGCAATGTCACAGTTTTATTATGAGGGTGCTAACCTCTCATTCTGTGGTTTTCAAATGTTATACCAGAACTAGCTCAGGGAAATAGCTAACTCTGAAGAAATTGATGGGCTCCAAAAGAGAAAAGGGAACAGAAAAAAGGAAGAGCAGATTTTGTGGTTGTTAAGAAGACATGGTTTAGTGCACCCCTTGGGATTCAGTGCAGCTCAAAGACAGGAAGCATCCATTCATAAGTCTTGGTCTCTTCTACTGTATTTGGTATCATAATTTAAATGAACTCAGAGCTGAATGCTGGTATCAATCAGTTCCACATGTTTGATCAAATCTCCATCCTTGCTCACATGGTTCTTTAAAAGAGTGTATTTTTCGTAGAGTGTTAATAGAACTATTTCAGGTAAAGTTGACTCCATGTTTACTACTGAGTAGAATTTCAGAAATTTATGCATCCAAATATGTGATTCTAACACATAATCCAAAAGTATTGACATTGTTTGAAACATGTTGCTAATGCCTCATCTATCATTTTCTAAAAAAAAATCTGTTTTATTTTGTTTTTATTGCTTTATAGAGTCAGGGTTTTTATTTAGCAGATTACTTATTTTTACCCACTAAATCTAGGTCTGTGTTTTTCTTTTTCTAGTTCATTATTAAAACACTTAAACACACATCAAAGTTGAGAGATTTTAAAAGCAAGCTAGATTCTATTATAATAGATTATTGTTCTTGTTTAGTACATAGGTTTGTTCATGCAATAATTTCTCCAAATGTAACTCACCTGAAAAATACCAGTGTTTTGCACTATCACACACAGGTAATAAAAGTAAATAAAGCCAAACAGAAGTTTTAATATAAACATAATCTTATTGAATAATTAAGATACTCTGAGTACTTAAACAGGCAGTTATATATGTGGTGTGTTCTGATGTATTAGCTTTTAAACAGTCATGGTACTGAGAAAGAGATTGCACAGGCTTTGCCTTACATGTGACTTGTATTACATGACTTTCCTTGCACTGGCCTTACTTGTGAATGACATGAAATGGAACATGATCACTGATGGAAACCACTGCTATGCATCCTAAGATGCTTCCCTCAGGAATAGATCTTGGGGACCCGGGAGATAGTATGGAGGTAAGGCGTTTGCCTTTCATGCAAAAGGTCATCGGTTCTAATCCCGGTGCCCCATATGGTCCCCTGTGCCTGCCAGGAGCAATTTCTGAGCATGGAGCCAGGAGTAACCCCTGAGCACTGCCGGGTATGACCCAAAAACCAAAAATAAATAAATAAATAAATAAAAATAAAAGGAATAGATCTTGGAGTAACCTGAGCACTATCCCTACTCCTCTTCCTCAAATCTTTTTTTGTTTGTTTGTTTTTTTGTTTTTTTGGGGTCACACCCGTTGGCACTCAGGTATTACTCCTGACTCTGTGCTCAGAAATTGCTCTTGGCAGGCTCGGGGGACCATATGAGTGCAGAATTTGAACCAACATATGTTCTGGATTGGCTATGAACAAGGCAATCGTCCTACCTCTGTGCTATCTCTGGCCTCTCTTCAAATCGTATTTTTGAGCCACACCCAGTGATGCTCAGGGTTACTCCTGGCTCTGTGCTCAGAAATTGTTCCTGGCTTGGGGGACCATCTGGGACA
>PVKC010046137.1:0-11385 GCA_004027635.1 Crocidura indochinensis
GGATATACCCTAAGAACACAAAAATTCAATACAAAAACCCCTTCCTCACACCTATATTTATTGCAGCACTATTCACAATAGCCAGGCTCTGGAAACAACCAAGATGCCCTTCAACAGACGAATGGCTAAAGAAACTGTGGTACATATACACAATGGAATATTATGCAGCTGTCAGGAGAGATGAAGTCATGAAGTATTCCTATACATGGATATACATGGAATCTGCCATGATTAGTGAAATAAGTCAGAGGGAGAGAGAGAGACGCAGAACAGTCTCACTCATCTATGGATTTTTAAAGAAAATAAAAGTTATTTTTGCAACAATCAACAGAGACAGTGAGAGGAGGGCTGGAACTTCCAGCTCACTTCATGAAGCTCACCACAAAAAGTGGTGAATGCAGTTATAAAAATAACTACACAGAAAACTACCATAATCACGTGAATGAATGAGGGAACTGGAAAACCTGTCTGGAGTACAGGTTTTGGTGCGGTGGGAGGGAGGGAGACTCGGGACATTGGTGGTGGGAATGTTACACTGGTGAAGGGGTTGTTCTTTACATGACCGAAACCTAATCACAATCATATATGTAATCAAAATATTTAAATAAAGAAAAAAAGAGAAAAAACTACATCATAGGATACAAGACTCTAAAAGTTAATGGACTGAAAGATCGATTTCTTGCCTTCGAGAAACAGGCTAAGGCTATTAAACTTTTCATGACAATTTACGGGAAAGATGGTATTGCTGATCTAACAATCATTTCAGTCCATCAAAGAGAGATTGCAAAAAAAGGGAAATAGCAGATGAGAGTCACAGTTACCCAGAAAGTTTTATTCTCCAAGTGACTAAAATAAACCATCTCAAGAACACAAGAATTTCTGCTCCTATGAAAATTAAAACCTAAACAATAAGCAATAACAAATATAGTTGTAACTATTCTGTTATGTTTATGCATTATATATTAATGTATGTAAATTATGGTGTAGATATCAGTTGCAACATACTTTCCTTTTTTCCTACTTTCAAACTGGAATTAATAGTAGTAAACTTTTACTGAACAATTTAATGTGCAACAGCAAAAGATAAGCTTAAGTTCTTTTTAGATTTTTTTGGGGGGGCCACACCATGTGATGCTCAGGGGGGTTACTCCTGACTATTCGCTCAGAAGTCGCTCCTGGCAGGCACGGGGGACCATATGGGGAACCGGGGGATCGAACCACGGTCCGTCCGAGGTGAGCGCAAGCAAGGCAGGCACCTTACATCCAGCGCCACCGCCTGGCCCCTCTTTTTAGATTTTTAAAGTGATTCTAATATTTATTTTTGAAAGACATGGAAAACTGTTTCAAAAAGATATTAAAGCTTAAATATTAAATATTAAAAGTATTTTTAAAAAGTGTACTTCATTCTTTGTGACAAATTTCCTACCATGGACAGGTCCTCCTGGTCTTCATCTTTATTGACTCAGAATATTGTTTCCATACTATCTTTTACTTTTCTAACTGCCTCACAGATGAGTGAAATTATTCTATGTTTATCTCTCTCCCTCTGACTTATTTTACTTAGCATAATAATACTCTACATAACTATTCATATAAAAGCAAATTTTATGACTTTATGTTCCCCAACAGTTATATAGTATTTCATTGTATAGATGGACCCCAATTTCCTTAGCAACTCATCTGTTCTTGGGTACCTGGGTATTTTAGTTTCAACCTATTTTTAATCTAATCTTTTAAAATATTCCAACAAAAGTATTTCCTAAACAAGCCAATTTTTCTCAAGTTACTTTTTATTTTTAATCTTAATTTTATAGCATAAGTAACATAGCATATACTAGGGTCAGATAATGATTTTAAATACAAAGTTACTGCATTATCATCACAATCCAAGTGCTCAAAATCACTTATCTCCTTTGTATTTGAAAGAACCTTTCCTCAAGTGTTGTATATGTAAACATTTCTGACATTATTATGATCTGGAATTGTTGTGTATAAACATTTCTGACCCTACCCTGATCAGTGATTGTACCCTATCCTAGGGTGTGACCTGGCAGTCTGCCCCCACCCTAGGGTAGTACCTGATTCTGTTTCCACCATTGTGTGGACCTGATTCTGGGTTATAAAAGCAAGGATCTGTGGAAAGCGGAAGGCTTTTTCTTGCCGGCCTTTATCCAGGCCATTGGAGGCTTTGACCTCTGCAAGAAATAAAGAGCTATTTTCTTCGAAAGCATGGCTGCCTTTTGAATTTCTTCCCGCTGCATTCACCTCAGAACCGCTGGTTACTGGGTGGTAGATGCGTTCTCCGAGCTGGAGGGGAAAGACCTCGTTCTCCCAACCTCCATCAGTGAACCTCTTTTGGGGAAGGATTACTACATTCAAGTACTTACCTACTTAGCTTTCTCATTTACAAATTCAAAATTTAAAATATTGCATCCTGGGGCCCGGGAGATAGCATGGAGATAAGGCGTTTGCCTTTCATGCAAAAGGTCATCGGTTCAAATCCCGGTGCCCCATATGGTCCCCCGTGCCTGCCAGGAGCAATTTCTGAGCATGGAGCCAGGAGTAACCCCTGAGCACTGCCGGGTGTGACCCAAAAACCAAAAAAAATATATATATATATATTGCATCCTAGTGGAAGCCTTTTCTGACTTTTATTAGTAGACTTGTCTCTTAATAATTTCTACAGAACTTTCCATTACCTAGTCTTCTCTGTAGCTTCTTTACTTGTTTATTACCTATCTTCCCAAGATGAATTTATTTCCTGGAAGACAATAACATATTGTCTTTTGGCTACACCTAGGTTAATATGCATTATTAATATTTAGTCAAATGCACATGCTTGTATATGAGGAATTGTGAAAAACAAACTACAAGAAAATAAAATAGGCTGGAGATTCAATTTCACAATTCACAAAAGTAGAAACCACATATATATAAGTAGATAAGTGAAAAGAGGTAAAGATGGGAAATGTCAAAACCAGAGAAAAGCATTATAAATATTTGTCTATATTTTATGGATAGAGAAGAAGTACTTCTTTTAACACCCAAAGTCCTCACCTATAATTATTTTTGTTTAACCATCATTACTAATCTTTTAAGAATTCTTCAAATAGGGGCCGGGCGGTGGCGCTGGAAGTAAGGTGTGCTTTGCCTGTGCTAACCTAGGACAGACCACGGGTTCGATCCCCCGGTTCCCCATATGGTCCCCCGTGCCTGCCAGGAGCGACTTCTGAGCGAATAGCCAGGAGTAACCCCTGAGCATCACCGGGTATGGCCCAAAAAAACAAAAAAGAAATTTTTCAAATAGCACTCATTATCAAAGAATATCAAAGCTTATACTATTATATATAATATTATGTATATGTTATATATATATAAGAACACAGAGTTTATGACTGTATATTGAAGACAGATCCAAATATCAGATTAAAAAAGAGTTCCATTGCAAATCCAAGAGGTAAAAGAGTCCACAATAAAATAGACCCTAATAAACCGACACCAAGACATTTAGTAACCCAAATGGCAAAAAAAAGAGAGAGAGAAATGCATTCCTTAATGCAATAAGAAAGAAAAAAATCTCAAGTACAAAGGAAGGAACATAAGAGTCAAGCCAGATCTCCCATTTGAAACAACTCAAGCAAGAAGATAGAGGAATGGCATATTTAAACTACTGAATGACAGAAAAATCCGACCTGGAGTCCACAACCCAGCAAAACTCTCATTCATATAGGAGGAAAGACTAAAAAATTCTCAGACAAGAAAAACTCATACTATTTGTGCTAACCAAACCAACTCTAAATGAACTACTCAAAGATGAATTACACAACCCAAAAGCAGTAATGAGAGGGGACTTAATAGCAGTACAGGCCTATATCAGGAAAGAGAAAAAAAGCTAAATCAATATTTTAAAGGGACACCTTTGAGGATCTAGAAAAACAACAGCAAAGAAACACAAACAAGGTCAGAAGACAAAAAATAATAAAAAACCAGAACAGAAATAAAGAACATACAAACTAAGAAAACAATACAAAAAATCAATAAGACCAGGAGTTGGTTTTTCAAAAGAATAATCAAGATAGACAAACCGCTGTCAAGACTCACCAAACAGAGAGAGAGAGAGAAAGAGAGAGAGAGAAAGAGAAAGAGAGAACATTTAAATAAATAGTAGCCCAAATGAATGGGGAGAGATTAGAAGAGAACCTCCAAGAAATCCAGGAAATCATGAGGATTTATTATGAAAAAAAATTGAATCAGTATTTAAGATACTCCCTAATAACAAAATTCCATATCCAGATGCTTTACTGGTGAATTCTAGCAAACCTTTTGAAATGTAATATTACCATATACTCTGTATACTATATATGAGGCTTTAAAAAGACAGGAATCCTTCCTAACTCCTTTGAAGAGGCTAATATACGCATTCCCAATGATGACAAAGACTTCACCAAGAAGGAAAACTACAGGCCAATATCACTAATGAACATAGATGCAAAAACTTTCAACATTTTAGCAAACCAAATCCAATAATACATCAAAAAGATTATACACCATAACCAAGTAGATTTCATTCTAGGGATGTAAGGATGGTTCAACATGATTATATCAATCAGTACAGAGAAGGCATTTGACAAAATCCAATACCCATTCATGATGAAAATACTCAGAAAAATAGGGCTGGAAGGAACCTTCCTCAATATAGTTACAGCTATCCATGAAAAACCGATAGCCAATATTATACTTAATGATGAAAAGTTGAAATCATATCCACTAAGGTCAGGAACTAGGCAGGCTGTCCACTGCCAATGCTCTTATCGACATAGTTTTAGAAGTTATAGCAAAAGCAATCAGAAAAGACAGGGGATCAAATGAAACCAAATAGGGCAAGAGAAAGTCAAACTATCTCTTTTTGAGATGATATGATGATATGCATCGAAAACCCTAAAGCGTTCCCAGAAAAACTCCTAGAAACAATTAACCAATATAGCAAAGTAGCCAGCTACAAAGTCATTACACAAAAGACAGCAGCATTCCTCTATTCAAATAGTGAAGTAGAGGAGAAAGAGATCAAGGAGACAATTCCATTTAAAAGAGTATCCAATAAATCAAATACTTAGGAATCAACCTTTCAAGTTAAGTGAAGGACGTATTCATGAAATTTTCAAAACATTCAGAAAAAAATTGAAGAGGACCTAAGGAAATGGAAGAACATCCATGCTCATAGGTAGGAAGAATCAACATAATCAAAATGGCTATCTTACCTAAACTTCTATACAGAGTCAATGCAATTCCTCTCCAAATTCAGACATCATTTTAAGGACTTAGAACAAACAATTATAAAATTCATATGAAGCCACAAAAGACCCAGGTTAGCCAAATACACACTGTAAAACAAGAAGCTGAGTGGCATTTCTTTATCTAACCTAAAGCTTTATTTTAAAGCCATAGTGATCAAAACAGCATGGTACTGGTACAAAGATAGAATTTTAGACCAGTGGGTTAGAATAGAATATCCAGGAATATGACCATAAATATATGGTCAACTAATATTTGACAAAAGAGCCAAGATCTTGAAAAGGAACAAAGACAGTCTCTTCAACAAATGGTGATTATTGACCTCAAGGATTGATTGATTGATCCATACAAAAATCAGCTCAAAATGGATTAAAGACCTTGAAATCAGACCCAAATCTATAAAGTTCATTGAGGAAAAAAATAGGCAGATCACTTCAAAACATATATATATATATATATATATATATATATATATATAAAGATATTGAGGATTGGGATGTGAATGGCAAGAATTTTAGTATCAAAACTAAATAAATGAGACTACATTAAAATAAAAAGTTTCTGCGTGGCAAAAGAAACCTTGAGCAAGGCTAGAAGACAGATAATGGAATGGGAAAATATTTTTACACTCAACACATCAGATAAAGAGTTGATATCTAGAATATACAATGCACTCAGAAAAGTGTGCTCCAAAAAATCTAATAATGCCATAGAGAAACTGGGAGAAGACATTAATAGACACTTCTCCGAGGAAGACCAAAATATGGTCAATAAATACATGAAAACATGCTCACTATCACTCATCATTAGGGAAATCCAAATAAAGACAACAATGGGATACCACCTTACACCAGTGAAGATGACACACATCAAAAAATAATGGGACAAATCTCTTCTGGCAGGGATATGGGAAGAAAGGAACTGTCATCCACTGCTGGCGGGAATGCTGCCTGGTCCAACTCCTATGAAAATAGTATGGAGAGTTCTCAGTAAACTCAGAATTGAGCTGCCATATGACCCAGCAATGGCACTCCTTGGTATCTATCTATCCCCAAGACGGAAGGTCTTTTATCCCAAAGTATGTATGCACTCAACTATTTATCACAGAACTCAGCACAATAGTCAAGATTTGGAATCAACCTCAATGCCCAACACCAGATGTATGGATAGTGAAGATGTATATACAATGGAATACTGCATAGCAGTTAGAAACAATACAATCATGGATTTTGCAGCATCATGGTTAGATCTAGAAAACATTATGTTGAATAAAGTAAGCCAGAAGAAAAAGGATAAATACAGAATGATAGCACTTATCTGAGAGATATAGAATATATACCATATATACATATAATACTTCATGAACAAATACAATGGCAGAAACTCTAAGCACCATAGGTGTCAGCATTTAGTGAGGAAAAGTGTTGAAAAAAATTTGAAGAGAGGCAACAGAAAGTCTCAACTATTCATTATACCATAAAGATCCCAGTAACAATGGAAACAATGGTTTACAGTGAACAGGTATGCAATGATATTCTAACTACAAAGGTCTACAATAATGTCTTAAGATATTTATCCACAGAACCAGGTGAAGAATATCCAGAGACACTAGCTTCAGTGATTACTAATAATATGTTTTAATGCCCTAATTTTTCCAAGTACAAAATAACCCTTCAACTTCTAAGTCCACAGTCGTTCTTGGAAACATAGAGTGGACACCATAATTTTATACCTCAGTGTTCAGTCATACAAGATACCATATATAGTCTTCATTATGATAATGTTTTGATGAAATATTTACCCATTTTATTTTGTTTATGTCTTCTATTTGGATAGATAGATGATAGATAGATATCTCCCACACTCCCCCTTCAGAAATCCTTCTATCCTTTCACCCCTGATCATGATTCAATATCCCTCACTATTTAAATCTCTTTACCCTGAGTTTTTAACTCATTAGGTATCGAGACCAACCTTCTGCCCCACTAAGCCATCACCCAGCTCCCAAAGTGAAAGGACACACCCTCAGACCCTTATCTCATGCCGTGGCAAGAAACTACCACCAACATTTCCACTGACTCATGCTGTGTGCCCTTTAACTCACACTCTCCCCAAATGTGAACTGTTGCATGATACCGAATTTAACCCAGAAGGATCCCCAGCACAAGGACTCTTCCTTATCCTTTCCTGCTGCAAATCATGTATCAAATTCAGCAAGACCAAAGTATGTGATGAAAATGTATCCTGGATTTCACCCCCCTCAAGAATATCTCTAAAGACAATGGGGAAGCCTATATTTCCTGTATATGTTTAATACCTCTATAATAATACATCTGAGTCTATTAACTACCAAATGTAAGGTAACCTCTTACATCACTTCATTTTTCTCCAATTACTTTTAGAAAATTTATTTTTATATTTCCACTATTACATATACATATATTTGCTTTTTCTCTTTAACTATACATGTTATACATGTATACATGTTTTAGTTCTGCTTAGTATGAAAACCTACAAAAATAAGTATTGCCTGGGATAAAAACTCAATTCAACACCAGGGCACAGAGATTGTGTACCTGACATTCTTAATATTCTTACCCCCAAAAGCACCAGCAACACAACATGATTCCATTACTTTTTGCAAAGGCATACTAAAAATGGAGAAATGTTATGTCCAGAATTAAGTTCTACTAGGGATAAGAACCCATACACTTTTTAATACATGGGCTCCTCGCACCCTGAACATGTGTGATTTGGGCCCAACTTAGACTTCATGAGATCAGACAGCTTCCATCCAATCCTGAGCCCTAGAGCCCAGACATAGAATGGACACAGTTCCCTGCAACAGCACCAGGAACCAAACGACCCCTGGGAAACTCCTAATGCTGCTCTAGCACTAACTTGCTCCAGTTTTGATATGACATCTTGACAATGAGGAAACAGCAACAACTTGATCAAAGCACAGATTATCCTATCTAATCTCCTAACAGTAAGATGAAATGAGAAAACACAGCATTATTATCTGTGCAAAAACAAAGATTGCTAACTACAGAAGACTGACTTTGACAACCTTGATTAGGCAAAACTTTAGCCTCTGCTTTAGTTTAGGATTGTATGGACTTCTAATTCCAGAGTCTGACTTTGACAACTGTGACAGAGCAGATCTTCTGGAAACATAATAAAAGGCAACCCTAGGCTTTCTCCTAGAATCTGTGCAAAAAAACAAGATCACCAGTTACAGAAGACTGATTACAACAACACTAATGGGAAAAAACCACTAGAACTGTAAAGAAAGACACTAACCTAGGTTTCATCCTAAAACTTGTGTAAATACCAAGATCTAAAGATAGAGGCCTAATTCTATCATCCACAACTGAGCAGAAAGTTCCCTGGCATCATAAAATGTCCTTGGAGTGTGAAAAGTAGTGTGTATGGAGCCTGCAGTTATTCCCATAAAAGTATATTTCAAGAGTGGAGAAACCCTGTATTTTTAGGCCAAGGGAATTCCCTTTCTAATTTCCCCAATTTGACGCATGCACACTTTTCCTGCTGCTTTCTGTCGGGAGTCAGAGAGGTGCAGAGGCCATCTTGGGTCATGCAGTTTCCAGCTGTCTGAGACCCGATCTCATCAGTGCTCCTGCTGGTGAGCCTGCTTGCTTCAGAGGAAATCTAATTATAATTAGAACTCAGATGCCAGCACCCCTTTCTGCCTGTCCTCTGTGCTGTGCTGCATTTCCAGCCTGCTTTCACTCTGAAGTCCAGCATTTCTCTCTGGACTGCCTTCTCTACTGCGTGCTCAGGCCTAAGATCTGATCCTGGGTGAGGCTTCATCCACAGAGGACTCCATTCCCTTGTAGGCAAATCGACCCACACAGAAAGGGCAGAGCCAGAGGAGTGTGGCCCTATACATCACTTACCCAATGAATACCACCACAACACGTAGAAAAACCCACAATACAAGTGTGACAATAGGGAAACAATGCAAACCAGCATCAGATATAGAGAATGAAGATGACAATTCTGATGACCAGATAATGACCAACACTAATCAATCTCTCAGAAAAGGACTTTAGAAAAGCAATATGGAAGATGCTGAAAGACTAAAATTAACCATGGATCGAGTTGAACAGAACACTAATAAGATCCAAGAAAATATGAACAGAAATCACAAAACTCCAAACTGAAATAACATGTCAACTAGCAGGTCTGAAAAACTCAGTAAATGAATTGAATGACAAATGGATAAGCTCAACACCAGGACAAAAGAAGCTGATATTAGAATTGGTGCTGTGGAAGATGAGATAAATAACAACTCCATATAGCTGGAGAGATTGGGAAAAAACTTAAAACAAATGAACAAATAATGGAAAATATAGTAAAAGAGTGGGAGCAGATGAAAATAGAAGTCTATAATAAGAGCAACTGAAACAACTTAAGAATCATTGGAGTCCCAGAGACCCAGGAAGAAAATTTCAGGAAGAAACAACAGTCAAGAATATCATTAAAGAGAAACATCCAGAGCTAAAGAATGTATGTGATCAAATACTGCATGCCCGAAGAATACCAACCAAAAGAAACCCCAGAAAAAATAAAAATAACCCAAGACACGTCCTAGTCACAATGTCAAATACCACAGATAGAGACATAATTCTGCAAACAACAAGATCAAAAAAGGAAATCACATTCAAGGGAGCATCCTTGAGATTTACAGTAGACCTGTCACCAGAAACACTCAAGGCCAGAAAGCAGTGGTGGGATATTGTGACAAGACTGAATGAAATGAATGCTTCACCTAGAATTCTATACCCAGCAAAACTCACTTTCCGGTTTGATGGAAAAATGGTCTCACAGACAAAAACCAGCTCAGAAACTTTATAGACTCAAAACCACTCTTAAGAGAAAAACTGAAAGACCTAATTTAAGACAAGACTAACCAAAAGACACAACAAACTTCGATATAAATTTGTGAGCAAATCCCAACAATTCTTTCTCTCAATGTCAATGGACTAAATGCACCAGTTAAGAGACACAGAGTGGCTAAATTGATAAAAAAAAAACTCAGTCCAACTTTCTGCTGTCTACAAGAAACGCACCTGAATAGGCAGAACAAACATAGACTCAAAATAAAAGGCTGGAGGAAAATTATCCAAGCAAACAACACCCATAAAAAAGCTGGAGTGGCCATACTAATATCAGATAATGCAAACTTTATACTCAGAAAGGTTGTAAGGGACAAAGATGGACATTATATATTAATCAAAGGGTATGTAGAACAGGAAGAAATCACTCTTCTAAACATATATGCACCGAATGTGGGTCCAGCAAAATATTTAATACAATTGCTGACAAAGCTGAAAAATAACATCAATAATAGGGCAATAATTGTGGGAGACCTCAACACAGCTTTGTCAACACTGGATAGGTCAACCAGACTGAATCCCAACAAGAATATACTGGACCTAAGGAGAGAACTGGAAAAAAAGGCCTAGTGTACATATATAGGACACTCCAACCCCAGACCTAGATACACATTCTTCTCCAATGTACATGGGACATTCTCCAGGATAGACTGTTTTATGCTGGCACATAAAACATATCTGCATAATATCAAGAGGATAGAAACTTTGCAGGCTGCCTTTACTGATCACAAGGCTCTGAAATTATTTGTGAATTCCAAAGGAAAACAGAAGAAAAACTAACACCTGGAGGTTAAACAGCCTCATACTGAATAACCAGTGGGTTCGAGATGAAATCAAGAAGGAAATCAAAAGGTTCCTGGAAACAAACGATAATGAAGACACAAACTATCATAACTCAGGGGACACAACAAAAGCAGTACTGAGAGGAAAATTGATAGCTTTGAAAGCACACATTAGGAAGGAAGAAGGGGCTTACCTGAGTAGCTTAATGGCGCAGGTCATAGAACTAGAAAGTGCTCAACAAAAGGACCCAAAAATAGGGAGGCAGAAAGAAATAACAAAGCTGAGAGCAGAAATCAATGAAGTGGAAACCCAAAAAACAATCTGAGGGGCCCGGGAGATAGCATGGAGGTAAGGCGTTGCCTTTCATGCAAAAGGTCATCGGTTCGAATCC
>PVKC010046138.1:0-11287 GCA_004027635.1 Crocidura indochinensis
AGGCAACATTAAACAAGTTTTCTTGGTTTTCTGGTAAGGACTTTAGATGGTGCCCTACCCATATTGATCTAACGACTTCCCACACATAGGAAATTGAACAGCGATTGCAGCAGCAGGCAGCCCTCTCTCCCACTACGGCTCCAGCCGTGTCCAGTGTCAGTAAACAAGAGACCATAATGAGACATCACACGCTTCGACAGGTGAACATTGGGCTGGGGGGTGGAGGGAAGTTGTGCTGCTTCTTTTAAAGGGGTACTTTCAGCTCTGGGATCATGCATGTACAGGCTTAACTTCTCTACTTTCTCTGGCCCGCAGCAGATAAAAATGTCTTGAAGGTTTGTCAGCTATCCTAACTTACCTTTGTCTGCTAGAAGTTATACTTTGTTCTCTACTCCCCTATCTTTACATTCCTTTAAACCTTCAAGTGTGGCAGAGTTCCAGACAACTGTCTCCTTATTGTTGCAGGCTCCACAACCCCAGAGCAGCCTACAGCGTGGTATACCCACATCTGCCCGTTCCATGCTTTCCAACTTTGCACAGGCACCCCAGCTGTCTGTGCCAGGTGGTCTCCTTGGTATGCCAGGTAAGAAGGGTTGGTGATGAGAACCATTCTCAGAGCTCAGCTAGTTAGTATACAGTTCTGTAGCAACCCTCTTAGTGAAATTTTCTCTCGTTTTCCTATCTCCAACAAAATCCCCTTTATTATTTTTTTTACTAAGAAAATGTTTGTGGGGCCCGGGAGATAGCATGGAGGTAAGGCATTTGCCTTTCATGCAAAAGGTCATCGGTTCGAATCCCGGTGCCCCATATGGTCCCCCGTGCCTGCCGGGAGCAATTTCTGAGCATGGAGCCAGGAGTAACCCCTGAGCACTGCCGGGTGTGACCCAAAAACAAACAAAAAAAAATGTTTGTGATTTTTATGTCCTATTACAGACTCAGTACAACAGTGTGGGTGATGGAAATGACCTAGCCCCTGCCATTATAAACTTCATATATACTGTTTCCTTGCCAAAACAGCAGGACCAGCTCAAATTTGAAAGATGTATCAGTGCTTTTCCATAGTCATCCCTCAAATCAGATCAGATTCAGTTAGAATATGCTACCTCTGTCTTAACATTTTCCTTTCCCCACTATTTTTCTCTGTCGTATACCATCAGGATGTGTTCATTCTTGGTATAACTAAAATCCTACTCAAACTCCTTCTGTAAAGATCGGTAGTAGTGGATAATTGTCACTAAAACAAAGCTGGGTCCGAACAGCTACAGCAACAGCAATGTTTAATGTTTCTCCTTCTCTGCAGCCCTGCAGCTCAGTGTAGAGTCAGGCTATGGTGTTTCTTCTTCTGATACGTGTCCTTTTGTTTCCTGATCTAGGTGTCAACATCGCATACTTGAACACTGGCATCGGAGGACACAAAGCCCCCAGTTTGGCAGACCGGCAGCGGGAATACCTTTTAGACATGATCCCTCCCCGGTCTATATCGCAGTCTATCAGTGGACAGAAATAACGCCTGTTCCACTTGTACTGCCCCAACCTTGATTCCTTTGCCCCTTTCCCATTGCCCCCAACTTCCGTCGCATGCAGTGCCTGTACTGGTGCCTACCATACACGGAAAACAAAACAGAAAACTGAAGACAAAAGTAGAGATCAACAAGCAAACATGCCCTACCCCTCATCTCCCCTTTATTCACACTGCTGCCATCTGTTCTCCTGCCACTGTCTTCTCTTTTTGGTTCTCTTTAACAGTGAGGTGCGTCTCCGATTCTGAGAGAGGTCAGAATGAGGTCCCGAGGAGAAACCTAAGCCCTTTAACATGTGTTTCTGAAGTTTGTTTTTATGCTATGATTATTATCATTTCTAATGTTGTGTGTCCTGCCTTTGTTCAGTGAACGGTTAAACCTTTTTTATTTCCCCCCACTTTTTAAATACTTTTTTAAAAAACACAAATGACATTTAGCTAAAGAGAAGAGCACTGCAGTAGGGTCCCCAGCTGCCAAGTAGACATGTCTGGGAGTGGTAGGGGCAGAATTTATGAATGCACTTAACCTGAAATGAGGGAGAGCTGGTGACCTCGAGCAAAGACCAGTGCTCAGTTGTGGGTGTTTCTGGCCTAAGGCCTTGGGGAGGCTGTGTTGAGTATTAAGGTTAGGCTCTAACAGAAAAGAGCCTGGAAGGAGAAGCTTTAAAATGTAATGGCCCTGGAATTGACTGCTGGAGCAGAGAGAGAGTGGGCCATGATGGTGAGCCAAGGAGGACAGAGACAGAGCCCTGGCCTTCTGTGTGCTGGGGGCAGGGACTAAGATTGGTTCCCCATCACTGTGCAAACATACAGTCTGTTCCAGGCCAGCTACACCAGATTATTTCATATTTTCTCTGTAAATGTCTCTGCTACCCCAGGTTTTTTTATTTTTTTTTCTTCCTAACCTGTCTCCTTAACCAAGCCTCATCTGCAATAAAATGGAATAGCTGCTTTTAGCTGGAGTTTGCTGGGTGTCCTTTAAGTTTGGAATGGTGAGGAGGAAATGAAATGACAAAAGAAGAAACAGACTTAGGAATAAGAAAGGACTTTCCTGCCGGCAGAAGAGATTTCATGTGTCTTTCCCTTCACCCTCTGAGTGCTGGGAGGTAAGGGTGAGACACCTAACAGGTCACAGTTCACCCTGCCCCTGCTGCACGAAATGCAGAATCAGCTACTTGGAGCCAAATCGTAGGTCAAAGCTTGGGCCTCTACTGTAAAGATAGCTGTTGTCTTCCCCCACAGAAGTCTCTTAATTTGCTCTTTGTTTTTATTTTTTTTGTTGTTGTTCTTTTGCGCTACTAATGTAGAGAATGAATTGAATTGTGCAATGTTGCTATTCTGGGGTTGGGAGATAAGCATCATGTCACCCCACACCCTGGTGAAAGGGGAGAGAGGAGACCAGGCTGCCATGGAGGTAAGGGAGGCTTTGAATGCTAGGGTCCTACCCACCTGCCTCTGCAGCTCCAGGTGTTGCCAGCATGTAGGAAGGGGTGATCTGGGCAGAAGCTGAGGAGTTTGAAAGCCACCTGGGGAGCTTCTCCTTTATTTTTTAAAAAAAACTTAAAGAATTTTTTTAAGGTAAGAAGGCACTTTTAAAATGAACACACACAAAAACTGCACATCTTCCCCTAAAGTCTGGGAGAGTGGGCTGGGAGGAGGAACTGGACCCAGACTCCGTCTCCTCAGTCTGTCTTCCACTCCCTGTATTCCAGAGCTGCTGTGGGTGATGGATTATACTGGCCCTACGGGCTTTCCTGGCTTTTTTCCTCTCCTTCCCCCACATTCATTGAGCACTTAATAAAGTAACAGAGATGCAGCCTGTTCTGGGCTCTCCAGTGACTGAATGATCTGGAAGCTAGATACTAAAAGGTAGTGATGGGGTCGTTTGGAGTATTTTTCTGGAGAATGTGGTACCCCAGACTATAAGTGATGGGAGAGGGAGGGGGGTTAAGGGAACTGGGTCTGGGATTATTTTAAAACTATATATATAAATATATATATAAAGATATATTCTTACATCTTCTTTTGCCCTTGTGCTTTGAAAGCACTGGATAAATTGTTTGGTTTTGCTTTTCTCTCTTCCGCAAAAATGGAAGTGAGTTTTATCCCTCTTTTTTTTTTTTTTTTTTTAGTATTTTCCCTACAAGTCCTCCTGCCTAGTGGCACATCTGTTTAGCCTCTTACTTCCCCAGTGAAGAAGTGCCATTTCTGTTACGTCTCCCTCTCCCCCAGCTCAGAGGTGCAAGGTGCCCAAGTTTGTCAGTTGAGATTAAAATAAGGAACAGAAAATGTGCAATACCGTCTGGCTGGGGCTGTCCCTGTCCTGAGCTATGTCCCCTCCTTGGAGCCCAGCGACCTTTGGTGGATTTTGGAAGTAAGATTCAAGAAAAGATGAGGAATGATGGGAAGGAAAGCTTCAGACTTGAGTGCCTGCCAAGGTGCTGAGGCGATGGGGGGTCGTGGGGTCTTCCCTGTTTTTACCCCTCAGGGTCAATCACATAGAAGCTGCTTGCTGGCTAGTATAGCTCCGTGACCCTCTGCTTAATCATTGCAGTCTGATTTTTTACCTTTTTCCTCCCCATTGTCATACCCTTCCCAGGGATAGCAATGGGGTTAGGTTTCCCTGATCATGGTAAAGTATTAGCCTTCCATCTCCTACCTACCCTCCCTCTCTCCATCCGTTTGTATTCGTTTCTCTGCTTTTTCATCATGGATTACCTTGTGTTCCTCCAAGTCTGTTGGCTACCCATCCCCGAGTCTTGGGCCCCATAGACACTAACCTCTCTGCCATAAAGATAGGAGGAAAGAACCTCTGTTCAGAGGGTTTCCTTTTAGATCTGGCTTGCTGTTGCTCAGGGTGACTCGCTAAAGTCCCACCAATTTTGCCTGGCTTCCTCCTTGCCCAGCGGCCTCAGAGTAGTGGCAGTTCCTGGACACTGATTTGTCCCCTTGCGTTCCAAAACAAGTGGGGGTAGTTATGGCTTGGGTGAAGCTGGGGACAGAGGTCCTTATTTGTCAGGATTTTTTTTTTTAATTTTATTTTGTTTTTGTCATTTGACCATAGCATCTGGACTTCCTCCATCCCTAGAATAAATATTTTTCCACATTCTGGATGTATGTATGGTAGACAATTTTTTTAAGACACAAAGATAAATGTTTTCCTGCTTTGGTTACCTTTCCTTTCCCTTTTAAAAGGAATTAGCTATAGAACTGCTTTGTAAAGATGCTTCTTGATATTTTACTTTTGTTCCTTTTTCCCAACAACTCCTTTTTCTTCCCACTTCTCCAGAAGGCATAACCTCCACCCCACCCCACCCCAGTCCTATGCTCCCTTTTCCTCCAACAAGACCTTCATTAGCTTATGATATTTGCTGCCGAGATGTTATAACAAGGACTCATTCGTGTATATAAGCTATTTCTTGATCCATTTAAAAAGGAATTGTACATTGTGTAGAAAAAAAAACTGAAAAGAGAAAAAAAAAAAAGCCCTAGCCATGGATATTGTGAAACTGTGTTATGTCATTTTGTAATGTGCCCGTTTGTGTATGATCCGTGCAAAAGGGTTTCTGGGGAAGGGGCGGGGGTAGGGAGGCAGGGCTGTGGAGGGTGGGGAGGAGAGTGGGCCGGGCCCAGCACAGAGACTGGCAGCTGCTCCGACTCCCATCCCTCCTTAGAGATGCCACCGCCCCCACCATCCACCCCTAATTTGTGCCTTGCCTCCCCACCCTGGAGTAGTCCCTCCGGGTCACCAGCACTGCCTTGGCAGAGCCCACCCCCTCCCCTAACTTGCCCACCCTCCCTACCCCCCCAGCATTAGGTTGATACTGTGGGGAAGTGCTGGGAGTTGGGAGGTAGCCGAGGAAGGGGGCACTTCCCGGGGGCATTGAAACCAAGTATTATGAATTGTAATTGTATTTGCACTGTTTTTTTTCCCTCTGATTGCATCAGCATATATACAATATACCTATATAACAAATTCAGTGTCAAGCTTTCTTATGCAAGGGATGTTCCCCACCTCACCCTCAAGGGAGAACCTAGTTTTATAGTCTCCGAGGGTGGATTGTCAGAGATTGAGAGAAAGTGAGGATCTTCACACGCCTCTGAGATCTGAGATCGGCTTGCCCAGAGAGCCCCATCCATCTGCACATTGTTACAAGCTTTCTAGCGTGACAAGAGAGCGTAGCAGAGTAGGGTCTGGTCCCTTGCCTGGCTTTTCTGTCAACTGGCTGTGACCTTCAGTCGTTTATTTTCTGGGTCTGTTTTTTTTGTTTTGTTTTGTTTTGTTTTGTTTCTTAAGTAAGGGGGTGATAATCTGGCCATGAATTGAAATTTCTAGTCTACGCTGTCTCCCCCACCTGCAAAACAGAACGATTTGAGGTGAGGAAAGCACTGGGCGAGAAAACCAGGGCGGACACCAGAGACTGTTGGTTCTGTGTGTGGCAGTGCCCTTGGACAGCTGCCAGGCCACAGCAGGGGGTGCCTAGGACATCAGTTTCCCCAGGCCTCTTGTCCTTCAAGGACAGGGTCCGGGGCTCAAACCCCACCTCGAAAACCACCAAGGACCCTTCAAAGTAGTTGACCAGTGAATGCCCCCGCTCAGTGGTACTAGTCCTTAGACCCTTGGTGAGCTACAGGATGCAGAACTCTCCCACCTTGGTGATAAAACAGGGGAGATCACTTATGATCTGCATGTTGTGTCCATCCCTCAAATCTCATCTAACCCCCTGAAGGCAGCTGACTCCTAGTCTATTTGCTTCAGGGACCCCATTTCCCTGCAGCCTTGGCTGAGCACTCCCACACCAGGTTCTTGGCTGGTAAAGCCTTGGGAGGACACAAGAGGAGGGGTGAGGCCCAGTTGCAGGTGGAAGGGTAAGGGGGTGGGGGGGCGCAGGGCAGTGGGATGGGGAATGGCCTCTGAATGGGGTGGGTGGGAGGGGAACAAGACCCTTTTGCACAACTCTCTTAAGTTTCCTTTTTTTTTTTAATTCATTCTAATTTTCTGCATTGTGTTTGGGAAATAAAATGAAAAAAAAAAAAACTAAGACCAATAGAAACTGGTTTTCAAAAAAGGCAAATACACTCCCATCTGTTTCAGATGCTGCTGAGCATTTCAGCAGTGACAGATTCAAATAATAAGCTAATTTTTGGAGAAAGGATTAAAAGAAAAAAAAACTTTGTAATATTTATCACTTGCAAGCTATGTTTAATAAAGAAAGGAATGGTTTCTAAACTTCCCTGTGGCTGTGCTTTAGTCATGATGGGGGTTGGGTAGTGGTAGTTTGTTGGGAGAATTTCTATTTCTTTCCGTGTGTTGGGCTCCCATCCATTCAAACCCTTTTCTTCAGTGTCATCGTTGAAAGTCTTCATTGAGTCTGTATTCTTTTTGTTTGTTTGTTTTTGGATCACACCCAGCAGTGCTCAGGGGTTATTCCTGGGTCTATGCTCAGAAATTGCTCCTGGCAAGCATGGGGGACCATGTGGGACACCGAGATTCGAACCGATGACCTCCATGAAAGGCAAATGCCTTACTTCCCCATGCTATCTCTCTGGCCCCGAGTCTGTATTCTTGTTCTTCATCCCACTCAACCCCACTTTACCTGGTAGCTGCCCTTGGTCCTTCCTGGCTGTTTTTCTCACCTCACAGGTTATAGGGGCCTGAGTGATCACACAGCAGTAGGGCTTTTGCCTTGCAAGCGGCCCACCCAAGATGGGCTGGGTTTGATCTCTGGCATCCCATATGGTCCCCCATGCTTGCCAGCAGTGATTTTTTTTTTTTTTTTTTTGGTTTTAGGGCCACATCCGGCGGTGCTCAGGGGTTACTCCTTGCTGTCTGCTTAGAAATAGCTCCTGGCAGGCACGGGGGACCATATGGGACACGGGATTCGAACCAACCACCTTTGGTCCTGGATCGGCTGCTTGTAAGGCAAATGCCACTATGCTATCTCTCTGGGCCCACCAGAGTGCAGAACCAAGTGCACCCCCTGAGCACCGCTAGGTGTGACCCAAAATTTAATATTAAAAGAAAAAGGGAGGGGAGGCCAGAGAGATATCATGGAGGTAAGGCATTTGCCTTTCATGCAGAAGGACGGTGGTTCGAATCCTGGCATCCCATAAGGTCCCCTGTGCCTGCCAGGGGCGATTTCTGAGCATAGAGCCATGAGTAGCCCCTAAGTGCTGCCAGGTGTGACCCCAAAAAAATCACATAAAAAAAAAGAAAAGAGAAAGGAACAGAGAGTATAGAGGAAGAGCGTTTGCCTTGCATGCAGAAGAACGATGGTTCGAATCCCCTGGCATCCCATAAGGTCCCCCAAGCCTGCCAGGGGTAACCCCTGAGCACTACTGGGTGTGGCCCCAAAACAAAAACAAACAAAAAACAATCACAGGCTGGTCTTTGTCACATTGTTCCCCCCATCCCATCCTGTTCTGTTTTTGGCACCATCCCCAGAAGCACCAGGCACCGTGAATTAGCAGAGATGGTCCTGGGCCATTAAATGTTTTAGCTGTTTCCCCAGCTTTGTGACAGCTGCGAGGTGCCCCTAAGCTGGACTCCTCCATGATTTCAGCCCAGCTTAACTTCCATTTGCTTTCATCCCACCAAAGCCTTAGACCAGGCCCACCCCAAGGGAAAGAATCAAGAATCTGGAGTTTGGGACTGTTCTTTTTTTTTTTTTTTTGGGGGGTGGCACATCCGGCAGTACTCGGGTTACTCCTGGCTATCTGCTCAGAAATAGCTCCTGGCAGGCATGGGGAACCAAATGGAACACCGGGATTCGAACCAACCACCTTAGGTTCTGGATCGGCTGCTTGTAAGGCAAACACCGCTGTGCTATCTCTCCGGCCTCAGAATTGTTCTTAATCCTACATTGCTGATTCCAAACTGCTGCTGCCCCTCATGGAGAACAGGTAGGGAGAGGCAGAACCCGGCCTTGCAGGACTCTCATCATTGGTACTAACATCTGTAAGAGCAGGGAAGAATCAACATTTGGGGTCCCCCAAGCCTTCCTTCAGGACCTCTCCTACTCTTTGAACACAATATTGAATAGCCACAAATAGGCTAGTTGAGGGAGGGGCATGAGTTAAGTTTGGGTTGTGCAGAGTTAAATGAGAAGACACAGGTACTATAGGCTGAAAGGAAGGAGGGGAAAAGATGTGTTCTGGATACCTGGAAGCGGAAAGAAATGTGTGGATGCCCCGCTGCCTCTGCTCATTTCACAAGGGATTCAAAGCCACCAAAACCAACTCAAACTACTTTCAAAAGGAGAAATCAGGCCGGAGAGAGCATGGAGGTAGGGCGTTTGCCTTACGTCCAGAAGGAGGGTGGTTCAAATCCCGGCATCCCATATGGTCCCCCCTCCCCCCCGTGCCTTCCAGGGTCGATGATTTCTGAGTGCAGGGCCAGGAGTAATCCCTGAGCACTGGCAGGTGTGACCCAAAACAACAACAAAAAAGTAGAAATCAGGGAGCCAGAGTGATGGCGCAGGGTGTAAGGTGTCTGCTTTGCGCGCAATAGCCTAGGATGGACCGCAGTTCGATCCCCCAGCGTCCCATACGGTCCCCCAAGCCAGGGGCGATTTCTGAGCATAGAGCCAAGTCACAAGGTGTGGGCCAAAAAAATAGAAATCAGGTCCTAGGTGAGAGGACAGCACAGCAGGTTGAACACATGCCTTGAACACAGCCAACCTGCTTGATCCCATCATATGGTCCCCCAAACCCTCCTGAGAAACCCTACATGTAACTCCAAGACAAAATAATAGAATTAGTAAGGAAGAAGAGTGCCTCCAGAAGATAGCCAGGGCTTTGCAATGGGAAGGGGCAATGATTATTTGCTTGCTTACTGAAGCTCTTGTGACCCAGATGCCCAGTCAGGATTTTAATCGTGTGGAAACAAAGGGAAAAGCACCCCTATGCCCACCTGCCTACTCAGCACCAGGAAGGCAAGTTTTCTAGGTTCAGGCAGTAGGAGTTGAGATTTCCAGTGGGGCACTGGGGTCGCTGGTTGTGAAGAAAAGGCCAGGACAGAGCCCCTTGCCCTGCCTGCCATCCTTGTGGAGATCCTTAAAGCTGTAGTAATTTTTACCTTTGGGTCAGTTAAAACAAACGGGCTGTAGCGTAAGGCATCTGCCTTGCTGGTGCTAGCCTAGGACCGACTGGTTCGATTCCCAATGTCCCATATGGTCCCCAAGCCAGAAATAACCCCAGGGTATAACCGGGTGTGGCCCCCCCAAAAAAAAAAAACTGGATCACATGGATATCTTGGATGGTGATCTGAGGCATGAGTGTCAGGATTGGGAGGTCACACTCCCAGCCAAACTGAGATCAATGAGGGGATGAGAACAACCTCCCCTGCTTTTTGAGGGAAGAATGGAAAGCACACCCTCTTCTCTCCTGGTCAGGCCTCCCCTCCCCAGATCTACCCTGACTTGAGGTAACAGGAACAGGTGAAGTAGATTCTTTGGGGGAAGGACTGGCATCGGGCATGGAGTTTATCGGACACTAATGGAAAGAAAGTAGTCAGTTTTGCATCTTGGCCAGGCTCCCCCAGCCCAGACTTCTCCACATGATGAGGGTGAGGGCAAGGAATGGTGCTTTTTGTTGTTGTTTGATTTTTGGACCATATCCTATAGTGCTCGGGTTACTCCTGGCTCTCCAGTCAGAAATCACTCCTGGGAGTCTTAGGGACAATATGGTATGCCGGAGATTGAACCCACATATCCCTTTCCTGCCTCTGTCTACACTCTTGCTGAGTGGATCAGCCTAGAATAAACTCTCCTGCTCTCTGCAGGCATGCAGACTCACTATTTTCTGCCCAAATGGGCCAGCCTAGCCCTTACTAGTGTGTTCTGCCCAGGAGGAGACAGGAGACAAATGAGGAGGGCATGCTGGCCTCTGGAGAGACATTACCCCAAAGTAGCAATTGCAACCAGCTGTGGACAGTGCCAGGCCCACAACTGGGATGCAGCTCAGCCCCTGCTCCCTGAAGGCTGACAGTAATGGGTCCTGGGTACATATCTGACCCCATTTCACCTGGACTGGCCAGGGGCACATCCTACAAAAAGGTCAGGTGGGCACTGCTGTCCCCATGGAGCTTGATATCAGAGAGTACAGGCTCAGCAGGGAGCACAGGGTGAGGGAAAGGCCTCAGCCCAGAGTCACACCGGCACACTGCTAGCTGGGTAGGGAGCGTCTAAGTGGCTCCAGACACCAGCAGGTGCGAGTGCCCTATAACCATTTGATCCAACACCACCATATCTGTCCAGTGCACCTTAAACTTCATTGAGGTTCTGGGCTCCTTTAGCAGCTGTGGAGCCCACTGTAAGGGGGGAAAACAGCAGGTGGAAGGGAAGATCAGGAAATAATTGGGGCCGGAGAGATAGCACAGCGGTAGGGCACTTGCCTTGCACATGACCAACCCAGGATGGACAGTAGTTTGAATACCGGCATCCCATATGGTCCCCTGTGCCTGCCAGGGGCGATTTCTGAGCACAGAGCCAGGAGTAACCCTAGTGCTGCCAGGTGTGACCAAAAAAAAAAAAAAAGGAAATAGTCCTCCCACATATATGAACTACAGTCTCTCTACAATAACAGTACCCCCAACACGCCTTTTCTTACCCCCAACATAAAGCATTTCTTCTTTTTTTTTTTTTATTGGTTTTTGGGCCACACCCAGTGACGCTCAGGAGTTACTCCTGGCTATGCGCTCAGGAATCTCTCCTGGCTTGGGGGACCATATGGGAAACCGGGGGATCGAACCTCGGTCCGTCCTAGGCT
>PVKC010046139.1:0-11275 GCA_004027635.1 Crocidura indochinensis
TTATTTTTTAACAGTATATCTATTTAAGTACCATCATTACAAACACGTTTTATTTGGGATTCAGTCATTAAAAATCGCCCCCTTCACAGTGCAACTGTCCTGCCACCAATGTGCCCAGCTCCCTCCTCCCTCATCACTTGTCTATCTTCAAGCCGGGCATTTTATTTCTCTCACTACCATTGCCATGATAGTTGTTAGTGTAGTTATTTCTCTAACTGTACTCACCACTCTTTGTGGTAAGCTTGTGTGCCAGTCTTTCTGGCCCTCAACTCTATTAATCGTCTCTGAGTATATTTACCATGCTCTCTTTTATTTTTCTTAAATCCCACAGATGTGCAAGACTATCCTGCATCTATCTCTCTCCTTCTATCTTATTTCATTCAGCGTAATAGCGTCTATGATCAGCCATGTATAGAAAAATGTCATGGCTTCAGTTTTTTCTAATGGCTTCATAGTATTCCATTGTGTAGATGTACCACCGTTTCTTTAGCCACTCATCTGTTGTCAAGCACCTGGGTTGTTTCCAGATTCTGGCTATTATAAGAAGTACTGCAATAAATATAGGTGTGTAGCGGGCATGTTTGTATTGTGTTTTGTGTTCTTGGGGTATATCCTTAGGAGTGCTATAAGTGGATCATATAGAAGCTCAATTACCAGTTTCTTGAGGAATTTCCATATTGTTTTCCAGGAAGGCTGGACTAGACAGCATTCCAAATAGCAGTGAATAAACGTTCCTTTCTCCCCACAACCCTACCAGCATTAATTGTTCTTGCCTTTGTGATGTGTCCCAGTCTTTGTGGCATGACATGGTACCTCATTGTTGTTTTGTTTTGGATATCTCTGATTTAGTTATGTGGAGCATTTTCTATGTACTTTTTGGCCATTTGTATTTCTATAAGGAATTGTCTGTTCATTTACTCTCCCCATTTATTTATTTATTTATTTATTTATTTATTTTGGTTTTTGGGCCACACCTGGTGACACTCAGGGGTTACTCCTGACTATGCGCTCAGAAGTCGCTCTTGGCTTGGGGGACCATATGGGAAACCAGGGGATTGAACCGCGGTCAGTCCTAGGCTAGCGCAGGGAAGGCAGACACCTTACCTCCAGTGCCACCGCCCGGCCCCTATTCTCCCCATTTTTTTGGATGGGTTTAGATGTTTTTTCTTGTTAAGTTTTGTCAGTGCCTTGTTTATCTTAGAAATTAATCCTTATCTGGTGGGTATTGGGTGAATAGTTTCTCCTATTTTGTGGAATTTTTTTGTATTCTAGACACTATTTCCTTTGAGGTACAGAAGATTCTCAGTTTAATGTAATCCCTTTTCTTTATCTCTGCTTCCACTTGTTTGGACCGTGGGGATTCTGCCTTGAAAATGCAGTTAATCTCAATGTCATGGAATGTTTTACCTACATATTTTTCTATACGCCTTATATTCTGGGTCTGATATCAAGTCTTTAATATATTTGGAATTGGCCTTTATGTGTGGTGTTAAATGGGTAGCCACGTTTGCTTTTTTGCATGTGGCTGATCAGTGGAACCAAAACCACTTGTAAAGGCTTTCCTTGTCCCATTTTGAGTTTCTTGCCCCTCTATCAAAGATTAACTGATTGTATGTTTGTGAAATTATTTGAATACCCTAGTCTATTCTATGAATCTGAGAATCTGCATTTATTTCAATACCATGCCATTTTAATAACGATTGCTTTATAATACATTTAAAGTTAGAGAAAGTGGTGTGCCCCATATTATTTTATCCTAAGAGTTCTCTAGCTTTTTGTGGTGTTCATTGTTCGAAATGAATTTCAGAAATATTTGATCCACTTTTTTTAATGAATGTCATGGGAATGACATGTCATGGGAGGAATTGCATAAAATATGTCCAATGCTTTGGGGAGTATTGCTACTTTAAAACATTAATCTTCCCAAATTGAAGAAAGTATGGGACTCCATTTACTTGTGTACTCTTATTTCTTGAAGGAGTGTTTGTAGTTTTCTCTGTATAGGACGTTCACCTCTTTAGTTAAGTTGATGCTAAGGTACTTGAATTTGTGTGACACTAATGTGAAGGGAATTGTTATTTTTTAATGTCTATTTCTTCACTATCATTATCAGTATAAGAAGGCCATTGATTATTACATCTTCATTTTGTAGCCTGTACTTTGCTATGCAAATTCATTATTTCTGGAATCTTTTTGGTAGAGTCATTAGGGTTATCTAAATATAGCATCATGTCATCTACAAATACTGAATGCTTGACTTCTTTTTATATCTGGACACCCTTGATATCTTTTTCTTGCCTAATTGCTATAGCATGCACTTCCAGGACTATGTGTGCTCTCTGAAAAAATGATTGAAAGAACTTGTTAGTGAATCCATCTGGTTCTTGGCTTTTGTTTTTTAGAAGACCTTCAATTACCATTTTAGTTTTCCCAATTTTTTTTGCATCTGCTTAGTATTCTAGATTATCCATGGAAGATTATAAGTATCCAAGAATTTATCTTCTTTTTTTTGTTTGTTTGTTTTTTTTTGTTTTTTTTTCTTTTGGTTTTTGGGTCTCACCTGGCAGTGCTCAGGGGTTACTCCTGACTCTATGCTCAGAAATTGCTCCTAGCAGGCACGGGAGACCATATGGGGCACCGGGATTCGAATCGATGACCTTTTTGCATGAAAGGCAAATGCCTTACCTCCATGCTATCTCCCGGGCTCCAGAATTTATCTTCTTTCAAAGTCTCTTTTTTCGTTTCATAGACTTTCTCAAACTAGTCTTTGATTACTCATTTAATTTATGTAGTATCTATTCTGTACTTCTTTTCATTTCTAATATGGTTGTTTCTTTCTCCCTTTTGTTTGTGAATTTTACTAGTGGTTTTTTGATCTTGCTTTCACTGATCTTTCTGATTGTTCTTTCTTTTCCACTTCATTAATTTCTGCTGCAAGCTTTGCTTTTCCATCTGCCTACCTACTTTTGATTCATTTTGTTGACCACTTTATAATTTTACAAGCTGTGAAATTAAGTAATTTATGTAAGTCCCTTCTTTCTTCCTGATGAATTCTTGCAAAGCTATAAATTTCCCTCTTAGTACTTCCTTTACTGTATGCATAAATTTTGATAATTGTGTATTAATTTTCATTAGGTTACAGGAATCTTTGGTTTTCTCTTTGATCTTATTTCTGACCAACTGGGTGTTCACTAGAGAGCTGTTTAAATTCTAGATGTTAAAGGTTTTCCTCTGTGCCTCTTTGTAGTTTGTTTTTATTTTAGAGCATTGTGATTGGAGAAGTTAGTCCTTAAAGATTTCTTGTTTTTATGGAGGTATGTTTTATGGGCCAGCATGTTGTGTATCCTGTAGAATGACCCATAGGCATTGGAAAAGAATGTATATCCAGTTTTATGGGGTGGAAAGTCATATATATATGCTTCCATTTCTCTTTTTAGAGCTAGTATATTCTTGTTAAGTTTTATCCTGGTTGACCAATCAAGAATGACAGGGAAATCTTGTGGTCTCCTACTATAATTGGGTTGCTATTAAAGTCTTCTTTCAGCTTTTTCAACAATAGTTTAAATATTTTGCTGGTCCCTTATTGGGTGCATATATGTTTAGGAGTGTGATATATTCCTGTTTTACATATACTTTGATTATTATGAAATGCCCATCTTTTCCCCTTATAACTTTTTAAATCTAATGTTTATGTCATCTGATATTAATATGGCCACTACAGATTTTTTTAGAGAACCATTAGTTTGGATGATTTTCATCTAAGCTTTGATTTTGAGTTTATGTTTGTTCTGACTATTCAGAGGTTTTTGTTTTGTTTTGTTTTTATAAGCAGCTGAATGTTGGATTCAGCTTTTTGATCCATTTTTCTACTCTATGTCTCTTAACAGGTACGTTTAGGCCATTGATGTTGAGAGAGATAATTGTCTATGGGGTTTAGTGTCACTTTTGTATAGAAGTTTGGTGTGTCTGTTGGCCTATCTTGTCTTAAAGGAGACATTTCAGTTTTTATTTTTTTGTTTCTTTTTTTGTTTTGTTTTTTGTTTGTTTGTTTTTGGGTCACAACCGGGAGTGCTCAGGGGATATTCCTGTGTCTATGCTCAGAAATTGCTCCTGGCAGGTACAGGTTACCATATGGGATGCTGGAATTCAAACCACCATCCTTCTGCATGCAAGGCAATCTCCTAGCTCCTTGCTATCTCTCCCGCCCCTCAGTTTTTCTTTTAAGGCTGGTTTGAGTCTGTGAAATTTCTGAGCTATTGTTTACCTGTGAAGCTATGTATGTGCATCTGAGTGGGTGAACTATTTAGGTGAAGCAATCATTTTGTTTAATTTTGTAATTATATGCCACCACTGCCTTTGGGCCTTCAAGGCTTCTGTGACATGTCTGCTGTAAATATTAAGGATGCTCCTTTGAATGTATTTACCTTTTTGATCTTGTTGCTATTAGTATTCTATCACTACCGTGGTATTCATCATTGGGACTAAGTTTTGTCTTGGGGTGCTTTTCTTTGGATCTCTTTTAGATGGCTACTCTTAGACAGACAGGGTTTGGTTATATGCACACATTAGCTCTGATGGTTTCTCTGCAATGACGCACTTGACCTCTGATACTTCATGGGGATTTTCTTCCTGGGTCGCTGGCACTCTAATGATTCTTATGACGAGTTTATCAAAGACTTTTATTTTTGTCTTTACCATTCTTTGAGGAATTTTTCCATTTTTTGATCGTTTTCTTTAGGCTCTTTCCAATCTGTTCTGTTGTATGTTTATATGCATCTCATCTCGCAACTCACAATTCAGTTCTCAGCTCTTGCTACTCTATTGGAGAGCCTGTTCATTGAGGTTTTCATTTCACCTACCAAGTTTTTCAGTCCTTTTATTTCAGTTTGGAGTCTTTTCATTTCTGTTCTCATATCCTCTTGATCCATATTTGCAATGTGTTCAGCTCATTCCATGCTTTCTTTTATGAGGATCCTCCATTTTTCTTCTCTAAATTTTCATCTGAGAGGATACGGTTGGTATTTTCTAGGTCATCAGAGCTGCCAACTTAATTATCTATGTATGGTGGAGACCTGTGTTGTTTTTGTATTTTCATGTTTGTAGTGTAATGTTTTCTATGTGTTGTACTGGGATTCATTGACTAGGAGAATTGTGGGTCACAGAGCAAAACAGAGTAGAGCAGAGTGGCTGGGCTCCTCTTGCTCCACCCTTCTTAGGTAGAGTCATTGATGTGGCTTCTGTAGGCTCTTCTTGGTGTGATTGATCCTTGCAATGGCAACTGGGAGTTGGATGACAGCCATATTGAAATTCATGTGGTGAGGATCTATTTTGCTATTTTTGGGTCCTTTATATATATATATATATATATATATTATATATAATATATATATTATATATATAATATATATAATGTAATACATAGTAGTAGTTTTATATATGCTAGTATTTAATTGATAACTTTGATGAAGCAATTAGAAGAAAAACCTTAAGTATAATAAATCATATTTTTCTTATAGTACAGGTGTGCAAATAATGTAGTGCTTAATATAATTTAAACAGCATAGCATAATTTATACTGCATATTTCATAAGTCAATTCATTTTTATGCCATGGAGGCCCTCATAGTTAAAGTAGAGGTCTACCAACTCAAAAAACGTTAAATGACTTCCTCCAGGTTACACAGCAGGTATTAGACAAGTTCAGAAGTCAGCTATTAAGAATAACCTATAGACATCAAATGTAGGCATTAGCAAAAGAAAAATGGAATTCCGCACAATTTATATTCTTAGGGTTTGAAAGAGGAAAATCCTAGAATGGAGCAACTTTGAAAATCACTGAGATAGAGCAAAGCTAGGAAATAAAGACAATATGATATCCTAGAAGTTGGGAGAAGAAAGGATCTCAAAAGGCAAAATGATTCCAGGACTTGTATGTACCAACAGAATAAATTTGGTTTTGGCAAATTAAAGTCAGTGGAAAACTTTTCCGTGGCAATCTTTTTAGTAAACAAGATTTGTAGAAGGGTAAAATCTGAAAATCATTAGTTTTTTTTTTTTCATTAAGGTAATTACTGTGTAATCCTTCTGATTGAAATGCCCATTTCTGTTTATATTTTCTAACATTGTCTTTTTTAATCTCTTTATCTTCCAGTTTTTACTGCTTTCTTCCTTACCCTCCCTACTGCTTTTCGTCCTTTATCCCTTTCATTATTATTTTCACTTTAACTATAAACCTTTTAAGAGATAGTGAATTTGTTTTATTTGTTTATCAGCAGTGCCTTGTACAGATGAGGTATTTATGTGGTGACTGATAAATATTTAATGACTAAATAAAGTTCAAACTGATAATATAAAATCAATTTTATTGTACTTACTTTTTGGGGGGGGTGGGGGCACACCCGTTTGTTGCTCAGGGGTTACTCCTGGCTAAGCTCTCAGAAATTGCCCCTGGCTTGGGGAGACTATATGAGACTCCTGGGGATCGAACCGCGGTCCTTCCTTGAGTCATTGGAGTAGAGAACATATGAAGCAACTTTATTGTGTAGTTTTGGAGAGGCCCAGGATAAATTGAATCACATGTATTTAAGGAACAAAATATGGATCAATACTTTGCTTATTCACTCAATATTGCTCTTGAGACAGGAAATTACCTTTTCTTCCCTCTGAGTCATTAAGATTTGCTTGTCAGGGCCGGGCGATGGCGCTGGAGGTAAGGTGCCTGCGTTAACATAGGAAGGACCGCGGTTTGATCCCCCGGTTCCCCATATGGTCCCCCATGCCTGCCAGGAGCGACTTCTGAGCGAATAGCCAGGAGTAACCCCTGAGCGTCACCGGGTGTGGTCCAAAAACAACAACAAAAAAATAGATTTACTTGTCAATGCTCGTCTTACTGCTCATTCTACACCCATTTCAAAATAAGTTGGGTTCCTTAAGTAATGTTTGATTATATTTTTTTTGTTCTGAAAATATTTCTGTAGAATTTTCTTTGTAATCAATGAGGGGTCAAATGCAAAACTCTATATTAGTAAGATAAAATGCAAAATTATTATTTTACTCAAATAAATTTTAATTACAAGTACTTAAAATAAATATTTTACTCTTATTATACTTATTAAATTTGCTATTTATCTCATACTGTTACCTCTTGACAAATAACTATTCTGAACAATAAAATTCACTGAATTATTTTAATGCATATGTGCTATTTTTATTTTTCAATCAACATTATAGAAGGTAAAATTATTATTTCAAGTGTTTATTTTAAGTGCTTATTTCAAGTGTACAAATTTAATGAGTTTTTCCAAATACATCTTTTATGTTATCATCATGACAAAAGACATTTTCATTGCCCCCAAAATACTTAAAATATAAAATATGGTGTTAGAAAATTCTCAAATTAATGTAATCTACTTAAGGAAGAGAGAAATAGGCCAGAAAGAGATAAAGAATTAGAGAGATTTCAACCTATTGAGAATGAATATGATTCTTTGTAATTTTGTAATTTTAGATTCACTGAATACTACATGAAGTGACACCATGGCAGAAAGAAGGCAAATACATTCAATAACATTGTTTTGAAAAATTAATTGTGTGTGCTCACTAAGAACTTTTAGTTATGAGTTTGTCTTCTACACAATTGATCCAGGTTCAATTCCCCAAACCCCATATGGTCACTCTGAGTGATTCTTGGTGTCCCAAGCACCATCAGATATGATCCAGGAAAAAAGAAACTACCCAATAAAGAAAAAAATTGAAATGTTTTGTTGGAGATTTATCTGTGAAGCCAGAATTCATACATTTAAAAGTAGTACTGTATTTGTTGACTTTCATCCCTGGAACTCTCATTAATTTTTTTGAAACAAAGAATTGCAAGCATTTTAGATTTTGGATACAATAAAATAATTTAAATCACATTTGATAACAGCAAATGTATATATTAATTGCATTCTGATATCATTTATATTTTATTGGTGAGTCAAAACAGGTTGAATCAGTTTTTACCATTAATTTTTTTATAAAGTAGAATGGTTTCTCATTGTTACTCTAAATGTTTTTTAAATATCTGTGTATTTTAATAATTAGACTAAATTTATTATTAGAATAATAGGTATTTAATTAGTATTAAATACTAATTAGTATTGAATACTCATAAATGTACAAATGTATGTGTTGTTAAACTTGGTTTCAGTTGGCTTCTTTCTCAGAAAGCAGCACATCTATTATTTCTCTTTGGGCCAGATTTTTTTCATCATTACAAGGAGAACTCCGGATTTAACATTCAATTATATACTATATTTTTTTATATTTTCTTGGAAGATTATACTACTTCTACTTAAATATTGTATGTCAGAATGATAAAATAGGAAGTTAGTACTATATGTGCCTAGATTTGGGTTTATCCCCACCAACCACTACAATCCCTTGACCATCTCTAAGAGTGATCAAAGAGCTAAGTTTAAGCCCTGAACATTGCCAGGTTTGGCCCGAAAATAAAACAGAAAACAAAAATAATTAACAATGAATATTGTAATAAGACGTCTTTTTGAGGGTTCTTGAAATAATATGTTCATGTCTAGGAAGCACCTTAGTAAGGAATTTTATGGAATAGGTATCTAGTAAGCAGTATGATTATGAAAATTTACTTATCAAAACTAACATGCAATTGATCCCACTTTCTGCATTCTGTGCAAAATTGGTGGACATTATTTTCCTGTGATTTCTAGTGTGGTATTTAAACTGTATATAGAACATGCTATCTCATGTCTTATTCGGCTTTGGTGTTCAGTGAGTTGTAAATTCTAGTCTTTATTTAAACACAGTTGCCTTTATTATCCAAGATAACAAACTTTTGGTAATTCCTGCCCTCTAAATAACCATTTTTATAGAACTTTTATAGGAACTAAGCTGAAATTAATTTTTTTACCAGAAAAATGAAGCCTTGTTTATTCTTATCAGGATCCTTGGGAAAGTAACAAAGTTTAATAAAGATTAACATGATTTTAGAGGTTTGACATCACAAGTCAAGCAAGATACTTAATCTATAGATGATGTCAATATCTCAACATAGGATGATAACACAGCTACCAAGTAAGTCAGTATCTGCTATAGTTCCCTTCTCCTCTTTCTTGGATAACATGTCCTTGAGATACTATAATAATCAAAAAGTAGAAAGTGGCTATGAGATTTTTAAGTAAGAACTATAATTTAGATAATCATAAAACTAAATACAAAAGACTCTTCCACTTTCAAAGTTTGATAGCATAGTTATTTTACTCTAATAATGAAGGCAATTTTGAAACCAGGAAAAGAAACATATTTCCAGGGAATGTTTTATGTATGGATCATTTTGTATAAAAAGTATGTTGATAAGTAGAAAGGCTTTACATAAACACTCAGTTCTTGGTTCTCTACCTCTGTTTAGAATGTTTTCTCTCATTCTTAATAAAAAGGGTAATGTTTAAAAAGGCTAATAATGCTAGGGCTAGAGAGATATCATGGAGGTAAGGCCTTTGCCTTTCGTACAGAAGGACTGTGGTTCGAATCTCAGCATCTCATGTGGTCTCCTGAGGCTGCCAGGAACAATTTCTGAGCATAGAGCCAGTTATAACTCCTGAGCACTGCTGGGTGTGACACAACCCCCCAATCCCCCCCAAAAAAAGGCTAATGTTAGTGGCCAGATTGATCATGCAGCAAATAGGGCACTTTTCTTGCACCTGGCTTACCTGGGACACTAACACAGGATCTATCCATGGTACCCAGATAGTCCCATCTGTAATGCCCCTGAGTGCAGATATAGAGCTAATCATCTGGAAACTGTTGGATATAGCCCTCTGTAACCAAAAATAAACAAACAATAAAATACAATTAGAACTGTCATACAAATCCTGTGAGATAAATGTATTAATGTTCATTGGATTCTTGAATTGCTATGAAAAGTATAACAGTTAAAGTATTGGGTGACATTTTTAGTAAATGCTCTGTTCCTTTTTTTTTGTTTTGTTTTTTGTTTTTTTGTTTTGTTTTGTTTTGTTTTGTTTTGCTCAGGGGTTACTCCTGGCTCCATGCTCAGAAATCGCTCCTGGCAGACACGGGGGACCATATGGGGCACCGGGATTCGAACCGATGACCTTTTGCATGAAAGGCAAACGCCTTACCTCCATGCTATCTTCCGGACCCCAACTGTTCCTTTTCTTCTTTTTTTTTTGTTTTGTTTTTTTGTTTTTTGTTTTTTGGGCCACACCCGGTGATGCTCAGGGGTTACTCCTGGCTATTTGCTCAGAAGTCGCTCCTGGCAGGCACGGGGGACCATATGGGGAACCGGGGGATCGAACCGCAGGCACCTTATCTCCAGGTGCCTAGGTTAGCGCAGGCACCTTATCTCCAGAGCCACCGCCCGGCCCCTCTGTTCCTTTTCTTATTATAAATGTTTTCAGGTTGGTTGACCAACTCTTAATTTTCCAAGATTTTCCTAGTTTGTGACTGAAAATCCTACATGATAGGAACTCAAAGTTTGGATAAAGCATCACTCACTTTGGAAGCATTCTTTTATTGAATTATTAACATACTCCATCCCCAATAAGTTTTATTTCCTCCCTAAGCTACCAAAGATCTAACGCACAAAGAACTTTATGTCTCTGGTGACATGTCTTAATACTTGCAAAATGAGGATTTAGAGGAAAATAGAACCTAGACTCTCATTACCTACCAGAATTTAGCTATTTTAATAAAAATGGAGGTTGTAATTATTCACTAATTATTGGTACAATATTACCTGAACAGGATCAGAGACATAGTAAAGGAATTCAGTTTCTTGTCTTACTCAATATAAATCATTGTATCACAGTACTGCAAATGGTTCCAAAGCACCATTAGAAGTGATCCGTGAATTCAAGGCCAAATAAATGAGTAGTGGCTATATGGCACTATTTCCATTGTACCCAGTACTTATATATTGTCTATATACTATTATATATAATTATATATAAATATAAATATTATATGTCCCATGGATCAAGAAGAATGAAGGGAAGAGAGAAAGATTACACATTTCTTGGTGTTATCAAATCATAGTAAATTCTTTCTCAGAAATTTTTGCCACTGAACAATAAAAAAAAAAAACTATTCAAGCCACAAGTAAACTTATTAATTACTTGCAATATTATTCCAAAATAAATTGCCTTCAATATGCACACTATGTAAAAACAGTGTTAAAAGACTAGTTTGGGAATGTCATTAAAATAATTGCTACATGTCATAAATGAAAGTTTGATTTGTTT
>PVKC010046140.1:0-11308 GCA_004027635.1 Crocidura indochinensis
AAAAAAAAAAAAAAAAAAAAAAAAAGAAAATGACAGGCTTTTAGGTCAATATTTAAAGCCTGGATTTAAATGCCAGCTCTAACATATTGGGCTGTATTTTCTTGCCTCCAAACAGTTCATGAAGATGACCTCAGATGACAGGATGCATGCAGCATAATGACAAAAATAGTTGAAAATAAAATAAAAATAAACTCTAGTGGAGCTGCTTGGCCAGGAATTATTCTCTTACTTACTGAATCGCTTTTGTAGGGCCAGAATCTGAGCTTTGTGTATTTGTAGACTCTGTTCCTAGCTTCCCATTAGATGGTTGATGGTACTTGCATCACTTCTGTCTTAGGAAATCAAGTGCAGGTTCAAGTTTGGCTTATGCTATTGGTTCAGGTAATTCCCTAATCTCCCCCAGAGATTGGACCGAGGGGAGCCTGACATGATTCTATGACATAGAGAGAACAATCATTTTCTTTTTTTTTTTTTTGTTTTTGTTTTTGGGTCACACCTGGCAGCGCTTAGGGGTTCCTCCTGGCTCTATGCTCAGAAATCGCCCCTGGCAGGCAAGGGGGACCATATGGGAATATGGGATGCTGGGATTTGAACCACTGTCCTTCTGCATGAAAGGCAAATGCCTTACCTCCATGCTATCTCTCCGGCCCCAGAAAAATCATTTTCTAGAGCTTTTGAGATGATCTCTCTGTTTCTCTTATACAGTTTTACTTTTGTCTCTTTTGCAAAGGATTGAGATGTTCCCAGGGAAATGGTTAAGTACTGTATCTCTTGGCTTGCAGTTCCTTGATGGAATTCTAATTTGATGGGGTTAACTTCAGAATGTCTCCATACCTATGGAAGACTTTGGGTTAACTGGAGTAGGGTTTTAGGCTGGTTGGCTGCATTGCATTGTGGCAAGGTCGCTTAAATAAATAATTAGCTTAACTCTTAGAAGTTGAATTCTTCCCTTCTCTCCTCCAGGGTTTTGAATATAGCCGTTCTGGAAACCCCACCAGGAACTGCTTAGAAAAAGCGGTGGCAGCTCTTGATGGAGCCAAGCACTGTGAGTGATTTCCATTCTGCAACTCAAACCTATCTGGAATCCATTCTTTTCTCGGTGGAGAAAGTCTGACAGTTCCAGGATGAAAAATTGCAAGGAATTGAGCTAGTTACTGCAGCTGCTACTGCTTCTTTTGTTTCTTTTGGAAGAAATAAGAACTTAAGCTAACTTAAGATTTAAGAACCGCTGGGATCGGAGAGAGAACACAGTGGTAAGGCGTTTGCCTTGCACGAAGCCAATCCAGGACAGGTGGTGGTTTGAGTCCTGGCATCCCATATGGTCCCCCGAGTCTTCCAGGAGCAACTTCTGAGCATAGAGCCAGGAATAACCCCTGAGTGCCGCCCCTGGGTGTGACCTCCCCCCAAAACACATACACACAACATACACATACATACAAATAGAAAGAAATAAGAACCAGGACCCGAGCAATAGCACAGCAGTAGGGTGTTTGCCTCGCACTTGGCCGATCCAGGACAGACCGTAGTTTGATCCCTGAAGTCCCATATGATTCCCAAGCCAAGAGCGATTTCTGAGCGCAGAGCCAGGAGTAACCCCTGAGATTCACAAGGTGTGGCCCAAAAAGCAAAAGCAAAAATAAAGGACGGGGGCTGGAGTGATAGCACAGCCATAGGACGTTTGTCTTGGATGTAGTTGATCTGGGACAAACCCAGGTTTGATCCCCGACATTCCATATGGTCCCCTGAGCCTGCCAGGAGTGATTTCTGAGCGCAGAACCAGGGGTAATCCCTGAGAGCTACCAGGTATGTCCCCCAAAACAAAACAAAAAAGAAATAAGAACTTTTAAAGAAAAAGAAAAAAAAAAAAAAAAAAAAAAAAAAAAAAAAAATTTTAAAAAAAAAAAAAAAAAAAAAAAAAAAAAAAAAGAAATAAGAACTTTTATGAGACCAAGCAATAGCACAGTGGGTAGGGCATTTGTCTTGCACACAGCCGACCTGGGTTTGATCCCTAGCATCCCATAGTTCCCACCGAGCCCTAACAGGAGTGATTCAAGAGCACAGAGCCAGGAGTAATCCCTGAGTGCTGCTGGGTGTGACCCCAAAAAACAAAACAAACAAACAAAAACAAGAACTTCCTTGTTTCCTAAGAGATTGATTGAATTATTGGCCTTAAATTTCATAGCTGGCATTCTTTTTTTTTTCTTCTAATTTTATTTTTACTAAACCCTTCCCTAAGACACCAACAGTGAGTACTAGAGGCTACTAACTATAATCATAAGAATATTAATCTGGGGAGCAGGTAATGTAGGCCTGAAGTCAGCCCATCCCAGAAAAGGACCCTCCCTGATCAGATCACCCTCATGATTTCTGAACAGGACTTGTAGAGCTGGCATTCTTAGCATCTTCCTAATGATTGGGTAAAGTGAAACACGGATAGAAGCAGATTGACATTTAGAATTCATGTTATGCAACACAGCTGAAAGTGTTAGCTACATAGATAAAAATTAACTGAGTTTTATAACACTCTCAATGACAATATAAGTCTTGGATACTCTGGCTAGTTTACTGATAATTTTGGCTCCAGAATAGCACAAAGGTACACTTGCAAACGGCCAGGTGCCCTTAAAGTGTGTTCTCAGAGATTAGAGATTAACTCCTTGGGTTTTGTACTTTTGCATAAAGGAGGTAGATTACTGTTGAGTTATTTTCACTTTTTTTTTTTTTTTTTTTTTGGTTTTTGAGCCACACCCGGCAGTGCTCAGGGGTTACTCCTGGCTGTCTGCTCAGAAATAGCTCCTGGCAGGCACGGGGGACCATATGGGACACCGGGATTCGAACCAACCACCTTTGGTCCTGGATCGGCTGCTTGCAAGGCAAACACCGCTGTGCTATCTCTCCGGGCCCTATTTTCACATTTTTATGTTTGAGAATACCATCTTTGTATATCTCATTAAATTGGGTTTCCCTATTAAAAAGTCATCCTTGTATTATTTATATAAAAGATGAAACAAATCTCATCAGAAGAAATAAGAAATACTCATGTTTGGGGCCCAGGAGATAGCATGGAGGTAAGGCGCTTGCCTTTCATGCAAAAGGTCATCGGTTCGAATCCCGGTGCCCCAGATGGTCCCCCGTGCCTGCCAGGAGCAATTTCTGAGCATGAAGCCAGGAGTAACCCCTGAGCACTGCCGGGTGTGACCCAAAAAACAAAAACAAAAACAAAAAACAAACAAACAAAAAAAGAAATACTCATGTTAGTAGAACTTTCCAAGGATTTGAAGTTTGTTTTTTATTTTTATTTATTTTGTTTTGCGCCATATCCAGCGTGCTCAGGAGTTACTCCTGGCTCTATGCTCTGCTGGTGGTGCTTGGGGAACTATATGATACCAGGAACTTAACCAGGTTTAACTATGTGCAAGGCAAGTGCCTTAACCCCTGTAACTATCTTTTCTACATGTCTTGAAATTTGGTTTTGATTTTGGTTTCTGGGCCATACCTGATGGTGCTCAGGGGGTTGGTTTTTCCTGGCTCTACAGTTCAGGGGTTATTCTTGGTGGTGTTTGGAGGACCACGTGGGAAGCCGAGGATCAAACCCGCAATGTACAAAGCAAATGCCCCTCCCTCCCATCTTATAACTCCAGCTCCAACATTTGTTGGTTTTGAGGGAAGATTCTTATTTTTTTATTTTGGGTTAGGGGCCACACACAGCATTGCTCAGGTTTTATTCTTGGTGCTGAGTTTAGGAATCACATTTGGTTAGTGCTCAGGGGACCATATGGGGTGCTGGGGATTGAACCCAGGTCAACCCCATGCAAGGCAAGTACCCTCCTCATTGCTCTGGGCCTGAAATTTTTTTCCCTAAACCCAAATTTCTGAAATTTAGTACTGACTATGTGTGGAGCATTATTTCCTATAAGAAGGTCGATACTTCATATTTTAGACACATGTTTTTTTATTTTTTTTTTAGACATATGTTTTAAGTGGGTGCCAGGAAAGTGTCATTTTCCACTGGGTTTTAAGCTTAAGCTTACTTGTATGAATTCCTTGTTAGATCACAGATCCGTAAAGCAGAACTTCACTTGAAGTTTTCTGTCTGAGGTTTTGCAGTAATGACCTTTTTTTCAAATTATTTGCAATAGCCTTCCTACTATTCACAGGTGAATTTTATCACGTGGTGATATGGCAGCTTTTTAAAAAAATTTTTCTTTTGATTTTTGGGCTACATCCAGTGGCACTCAGGGATTTCTCTTGGCTCTTATGCTCAGAAATTACTCCTGGGGCTAGAGAGATAGCACAACTTTAGGACATTTGCCTTGCATGCAGCTGATCCAGGACAGACCTGGGTTCCTATTCCTGGCATTTCACCTGGTCTGCCGGGAGGATTTTCTGAACACAGAGTCAGGAGTAAGTCCTGAGCTCCCTGGGGGTGTGACCCCAAAACCAATAAATAAATAAATTACTCTTGGACGATGCCAGTGATTGAACTTAGGTCAGCCACATGTTATCACTCTGGGTTCTTCCTGGCTCTTAGAGCTCAGAAATCACTCCTGGCAGGCTTGGGGGACTATCTGAGATGCCAGGATTCGAACCACCATCCTTCTGCATGCAAGGCAAACTCCCTACCTCCTGCTATCTCTTTGGCCCCAATATATCAACTTTTTTTTTATTGGAACATTTTCTTTCCTGTGTTTAATGTGTACAGTGTCATTTTTTTAATTGATGTTTCTTTTTCTTTTTGGAGAGCCACAGTGGTGCTGAGGTGTTACTCCTGGCTCTGTGCTCATAAATTGCTCCTTGGGGATGGAGAGATAGTACAGCAGTAGGGCATTTGCCTTGCATTCTGCCAACCCAGGATGGACACAGGTTTAAACTCTTTGGCTCCCTGAACCTTCCAGGAACGTCACATCCAGCTGTGTTCAGGAAATACTCATGACTTGGGGGACCATATGGTGTGCTGCAGATCGAACCTGGGTCTTCTGTGTGCAAGGCAAACATCCTACCACTATGCTATTGCTTGGACCTGCATATTCATTTTATTAATGAGTGAATCATATCTTTGCTCTGTTCTTCAAGTTTGATATTTCTTTAGTTTGTATTTTTAAACTGTCATTTAATTGGCCTGGGCCTTTTATCTCAAGATTTTATAAAAATTCATTTCCTTAAAGTGTTTCAGAGAAATGTTATAACAAAAACAGAATCCTATAGACTTTTTTTTTTTTTTTTTTTTTTTTTTTTAGTTTTTGGGCCACACCCAGTGACACTCAGGGGTTACTCCTGGCTATGAGCTCAGAAGTCACTCCTGGCTTGGAGGACCATATGGGAAACGGGGGGGATCGAACCCCGGTCCGTCCTAGGCTAGCGCAGGCAAGGCTGGCACCTTACCTCCAGCGCCACCGCCCGGCCCCCAGACTTTTTATTGTAAAGCTATATTATCTTTGAATTAAAGAGGATTGCTTTGTAATCCCCTCCCCCTTTTCTTTTTTTGCTTTTTTGGGCCACACCCGGTGACTCTCAGGGGTTACTCCTGGCTATGCTCTCAGAAATCGCTGCTGGCTTGGGTGACCCTATGGGACGGCAGGGTATTGAACCAAGGTCCGTTCTAGGTTAGCGCATGCAAGGCAGATGCCCTACCACTTGCTCCACCCCTCCAGCCCATAATCCCTTTTTAATCAATGAATTTCTAGCCTGGGAAGCACTGCCTTCGTTTAATATGTCACTTCTGCATTTTAGATTATTATAGTTTTAATTTTTCCATTTTAGGTTTGGCCTTCGCTTCGGGTTTAGCAGCCACTATGACTATTACTCATCTCTTAAAAGCTGGGGACCAAATTCTTTGCATGGATGACGTATATGGAGGTAGGTGATTTTTCCCTTTCGTGTGAAAGCTGAAATTTGGAAGATGCTAGAGTGAGTCCTGTGTTACATTAATGATGCGCATCCCCAGGATTATTTGCTGTATTTTTTGTTGTTGTTGTTGTTCTGTTGTTTCTTTTGGGCCACATCTGGTAGTGCTCAGGGCTTACTCCTTGCTCTACACTCATGAATTCTCTTGGGGGGGCTCAGGGAATGAGATGGGATGCTGAAGATTGAATCAGGGTTGGCTGTGTGCAAGGCAAATGCTCTACTCACTGTACTATCGCTCCAGTATCTATTGGCTCTCCTTGGAGGTGTAGTGAGCACCTCCAAGCTGGCTCAGACTTGAACACTTGAGTTCCTTCTTCTGGAACAGTTTCTACTAGAGATTCAGTGATAGTGATTAAGAATGATGACATATATATTTGAGAAATATTTTTTGCTTTATGCCACTTTGTTTATGTTTCAATTAAAATTAAAATTCAGGCCCTACGTCCTTTACAGTTGACCCCAAATAAAATGACTTTTATTTGTATGTTATTGGTGACTGACAGATTTTTATATTTTGTAAGTATTTATACCTATAGAAAGTGAAAAACATGAATACAATAGTCTTCTATTTTATACCAATTCTCTTCTATATCAGGTACAAACAGGTACTTCAGGAGAGTGGCAGCTGAATTTGGATTAAAAGTGTCTTTCGTTGATTGCTCCAAAATCAAATTGCTAGAGGCAGCTATTACTCCAGCAACCAAGGTAACTCGATTTGGTTTTGTCTTTTCCCTCATGTTGTCTTATTTTTTATCATTTATTTATTTATTTATTTATTTATTTTTTGTTTTGTTTTTTGGGCCACACCCAGTGACGTTCAGGGGTTACTCCTGGCTATTCGCTCAGAAGTCGCTCCTGGCAGGCACGGGGGACCATATGGGGAACCAGGGGAATCGAATCGAGGTCCGTCCTAGGTTAGCGCAGGCACCTTACCTCCTGCGCCACCACCCGGCCCCTATCATTTCTTTTTAATAAAAGACATAATTAAAATCTGATTAACAGAGGGCAGAGATACTCTGGGATTTAATGCACTCTAGCGCCCAGCTTGGACATCTGCCACTGCATATGGTCCCAGTTCCTGCCAGAAATGACCTCTGAACACACACACACAAAATATCTAATTAACAACTTTTATTACTAGAAGTTATTCTAAATCATTAATAATATTAAGATAGGTGGGACCGGAGCTTTAGCACAGTGGTAGGGCTTTTGCCTCGCATGCACTCGACCCAGTTGGATTCCTAGTATCTCATATGGTTTGATGCCTAGTATCCTATATGGTTCCTGAGCCTGCTAGGAGCGATTTCTGAGTGCAGAGCCAAGAGTAATCCCTAAGTACCACTGGGAGTGGCCCCCTCAAGAAAACAAAAAACACGGGGCCGGGAGGTGGCGCTGGAGGTAAGGTGCCTGCCTTGCCTACGCTAGCCTAGGACGGACCCTGGTTTAATCCCCTGGTTTCCCATATGGTCCCCCAAGCCAGGAGCAACTTCTGAGTGCATAGCCAGGAGTAACCCCTGAGCCTCACTGGGTGTGGGTCAAAAACCAAAAGAAAAAGAAAGGAAAAAAAAAGAAAAGAAAAGAGAACAAAAAACAAAAACTGAAAAAAAAAAAAAAAGATTAAGATAGATGTCTGGTGTTTCCTGTAGGAGTCAAATACTGAATTTTGAAGCAGTATTCAAATTCTGGGTCCTCACTGGTATATTCTCTTTGGCAACTGATTTAACCAAACTCTCAGTTTCAAAATCTAATTTGAAAAATGGGAATAATTGCATTTGTTTTTTAGAAAGGTGGTGGTATAAAAGAAACAAGGCATAAAACATACATAGTGCCATACCCAGTATATGATAATTCTCTGAAAAAATATTGCCAGCAAGAGTGCATAATTTTCTTGCTTTGTTTTGTTTTTGTTTGGGGGCCACATCCAGTGGCACTCAGAGGCTACTTATGGCTCTGCATTCAGGAATCACCCCTGATAGGCTTCGGGAACCAAATGGGATGCTGGGGATTGAACCCTGGTTGACCAGTTGAAAGGCAAACACCCTATCCACTGTGCTATTCTAGAGTTCTACCCCAGAATGCATGATTCTTTGTTTCTTTTTGTTTGTTTGTTTTTGTTTTCATTTTTGTTTTTTGGGTCACACCCAGCAGCGCTCAGGGGTTACTCCTGGCTCCATGCTCAGAAATTGCTCCTGGCAGGCATGGGGGACCATATGGGGCACCGGGATTCGAACCGATGACCTTTTGCCTGAAAGGCAAACGCCTCCTCCATGCTATCTGCCGGGCACCAGAATGCATGATTCTTTTTTTTTTTTTTTAATTTTTTTTTTTTTTTGGGTCACACCCGGCAGCACTCAGGGGTTATTCCTGGCTCCATGCTCAGAAATTGCTCCTGGCAGGCACGGGGGACCATATGGGGCACCGGGATTCGAACTGATGACCTTTTGCATGAAAGGCAAATGCCTTACCTCCATGCTATCTCCCGGGCCCCATGATTCTTAACTGTATTATCAAACTTATAACAGAACTCATCACCAAGAGCAGATTAGGAAAAGGAAAAGGAAGCTGGTCTGGCTTCTTCATTCTAAACCCAGTGGCTAAATTTTTAAGTGTTTTTAGGGGATACTTCAGCAAAATAACAGTTAACAACAAAGAATGGGCCCCAAGCAATCTTTCAGGGAGTTCTGGGAAGCCCGAATGCCCCCGGAAGGTGTTTTGTGCCAGGCTGAATGGTGTACATGATATTCTTTCTTGGGGACTCATTTAAATTCTGCCTGTGCAGGAGAAGGGCCAGTGTTGGCCTTTTCTAACTTTTGCTAATCATTAAAAGGTTTGAATTGTACTTAAGACTATGCTACAGACCAAAAAAAAAAAAAAAATAAAATAAAAAAAGTCTATGCTACAGTGAATGCTAAAACTGGAAAATCCTTTTTTGGACCAGTAATTGCTTTGTAAGCCCTGCCATTACTTAGCAATTATTCAAAGTAACTTTGAGTGACTGAGTTTTTTTTCTGATAGCATTTGGTTTTTGTTTTGCTGGAGAGAAAAGGTACTTAATAACATAGCTTGGTCTGAAAGACATGTATGGAAAGACAGTACATTCTGAATATATTAATATTTTTTATCAATAGAACTTTATTTTCTTCTTCTTCTTCTTTTTTTTTTTTTTCAGTTTTTGGGTCACACCCGGCAGCACTCAGGGGTTACTCCTGGCTCCACGCTCAGAAATTGCTCCTGGCAGGCTCAGGGGACCATATGGGATGCCAGATTCGAACCAATGACCTTCTGCATGAAAGGCAAACGCCTTACCTCCATGCTATCTCTCTGGCCCTGTATGGATCATTTATATAGATAATGAAAAAAAAAAGTTATGTTCATGCTAGGCATTTATGTGTGGGGAAGGGTTTGGGAAGAGTGTCGGTGCCATAAATGACAGTGCTTAGGGACTGACTATTCCTGACTCTGTCTAGTGGAGCTTCCAAGCCAGGTATCTAATCTGGGTAGACAGGAAGCAAGGAAAGGACTTTAATATCTACACTATCTCTCCAGCCCTATCATTAATCTTTCTGAAAAGAAAGCTCTAGATAATGTTCTTTGATACACTGGCACTTTATAAACATTTCTTTGTTCTTTTTATTATCTCTGGGCATCTTAAAGTCCTGGTACTTATCTTACAAGTACTATAAAATAAGTGTACCTGGGACCAGAGCAGTAGTACAGTGGGTAGATCCCCTGCCTTGCACAAAGCGAACCTGGGTTCAATATCCAGTGTCCCTTATGATCCCCTGGATACCATCAGGAGTAATTTGGAGTGCAGAGTCAGGATTGTTGAATATCACCAAGTGAGATGCCAAAACAAAACTAAAACAAAAGTGCACCTGGCCTTGTTTAAATTAATATTCAGTATTGGGATTAGAGAGATAGTACAGCAGGTAGGATACTTGCCTTGCACAAAGCAGACCCTAGAGTCTATCCCTGACATCCCATATGTTCCCCAAGCCCTGTCTGGAGTAATTTGAAATAGTATTATTCAGGATTTATGTTAGTCTTATAAGGATGGTTCCCATTAATAAAAATTGTAGGGTAGGGCATTAGCACAATAGGTATGGTGTTTGCCTTGCATGTAGCCGACTTGGCTTTGATCCTGGCATGCCATATGGCCCCTGAGCACTGACAGGAGTGATTCCTGAGTGCAGAGTTTGGAGTAACACCTGAGTATCGCCAGGTGCAGGTCTCCCCCCCCCCAAAAAAAATCCTAGGCTAAGGCCTCACCAAGAGAGAGAGAGAGAGAGAGAGAGAGAGAGAGAGAGAGAGAGAGAGAGAGAGAGAGAGAGAGAGAGAGGGAGAGAGAGAGAGAGATCACAGATACTTGATGTGAATGTACATCTTCTATTTTTTTTTTAAGCCATACCTTGCAATGTTCAGGGGTTACTCCTGGCTCTGTGCTCATAAATTACTCCTGGCAGGCTCGAGGGACCATATAGGATGCTGGGGATCGAACCTCGGTCAGCTGCATGCAAGGCAAAGACCCTACTGCTCTGCTATCGTTTGGCCCCATCACCTTTTTTTTTTTAGTGGAAAATAATTCTAATAATAAACTGTGTGCATTCTTACCCTAACTGAGCCTTATAAGAACCCTAAGAGTTAAATATCACTCACCTCATGAAACAGCAATTTTGAGGAACGGAAAGACAAGTTACTAGGTTGGGATCTGAGGGATATGGGTAGGGGTGAGGGCTCGGATTTGAGCAATCCCTCCCCTCCATCTCCCTTGTCACTTCTCCCACGGTGACCTGGGCTGTCTGGTTTCTGCAGAGCAAATTTTAAACTCATGTCCTTTACTGAACTGCTTTAGCTTGTCTGGATTGAAACCCCCACCAACCCCAGTTTGAAGATGATCGACATCGAGGCCTGCGCACAGACCATCCACAAACATGGAGACATTATTATGGTTGTGGATAATACTTTCATGTCGGCCTATTTTCAGGTAAATGAAAATCATTGTTTTGGACCCAAACACCTATAACTAAAAACGAGAACACTTGTTTATCTTAAAGCCACCATCAAGTTCTTGACAATTGAGTCATGATTACAGTTAGAAAGAGAAGGGAAATTGTCTTTTCTCACCATCAGTCACTCTCTTTTCACCCCTGGTTGTAATATCTTGTATGAAAATTGATATGCTTTATTTATTTATTTATTTATTTATTTTTTATTAACTTTTTTTTATTTTAATCATAGTGGTTTACATGATATTCACAGTAATATTCCATTTACAAATAAACATTGAATCAGGGGAATTCCCATCACCAAGTTGTCCTCCCTCCACCTCCATTCCCATTCTGTCTCCCATATCCTCCACCCTCTCCCCAGGGTCTTCTAGATTGAGTGACTCCCTCTGTTTCTG
>PVKC010046141.1:0-11286 GCA_004027635.1 Crocidura indochinensis
GATTCACCTGTGTTAAGTGTGTTCATTAGTACTCATTATCTCTTTATTGGATTCACCTGTGTTGACTAAGTTTGTTCACCTGGTTTTCATTATCTCATTATTGGATTCACCTGCATTAAGTGTGTTCACTTAGTTCTCATTATCTGTTTATTTGATTCACCTGTGTTGATTAAGTTTTTCACTTGGTTTTCATTATCTCATTATTGGATTCACCTGCATTAAGTGTGTTCACTTAGTTCTAATTATCTCTTTATTGGATTCACTTGTGCTACTAAGTTTGTTCACTTGGTTTTCATTATCTCATTATTGGATTCTCCTGCGTTAACTGTGTTCACTTAGTTCTTATTATGTCTTTATTGGATTCACCTTTGTTGATTAAGTTTGTTCACTTGGTTTTGGTTTTCTTATTATTGGTTTCACCTGTGTTACGTGTGTTCACTTAGTTCTCATAAGCTCTTTATTGGATTCACCTGTGTTGATTAAGTTTGTTCACTTGGTTTTCATTTTCTCGTTATTGGATTCACCTAAGTTAATAGTGTTCACTTAGTTTTCATTATCTCTTTATTGGACACACCTGTGTTGTAAGTTTGTTCATTTGGATTTCATTATCTCGTTATGAGATTTACCTGCGTTAAGTGTGTTGATTAGTACTCATTATCTCTTTATTGGATTCACCTGTGTTGATTAAGTTTGTTCACCTGGTGTTCATTATCTCATTATTGGATTCACCTGCCTTAAGTGTGTTCACTTAGTTCTAATTATCTCTTTATTGGATTCACTTGTGTTACTAAGTTTGTTCACTTGGTTTTCATTATCTCATTATTGGATTCTCCTGTGTTAACTGTGTTCACTTAGTTCTTATTATGTCTTTATTGGATTCACCTTTGTTGATTAAGTTTGTTCATTTGGTTTTGGTTTTCTTGTTATTGGTTTCACCTGCATTGTGTTCACTTAGTTCTCATAAGCTTTTTATTGGATTCACCCGTGTTGATTAAGTTTGTTCACTTGGTTTTCATTATCTCGTTGTTGGATTCACCTGAGTTAAGTGTGTTCACTTAGTTCTCATTATCTCTCTATTGGATTCACCTGTGTTGATTAAGTTTGTTAACTTGGTTTTGGTTTTCACAGGTTTCACCTGTGTTACGTGTGTTCACTTAGTTCTCATAAGCTCTTTATTGGATTCACCTGTGTTGATTAAGTTTGTTCACTTGGTTTTCATTTTCTCGTTATTGGATTCACCTAAGTTAAGAGTGTTCACTTAGTTTTCATTATCTCTTTATTGGACACACCTGTGTTGTAAGTTTGTTCATTTGGATTTCATTATCTCGTTATGGGATTCACCTGTGTTAAGTGTGTTGATTAGTACTCATTATCTCTTTATTGGATTCACCTGTGTTGATTAAGTTTGTTCACCTGGTGTTCATTATCTCATTATTGGATTCACCTGCGTTAAGTGTGTTCACTTAGTTCTCATTACCTGTTTATTTGATTTACGGTATTGATTATGTTTTTTCACTTGGTTTTCATTATCCCATTATTGAATTCACCTGCCTTAAGCGTGTTCACTTAGTTCCATTATCTTTATTGGATTCACCTGTGCTGATTAAGTTTGTTCTCTTGGTTTTCATTGTCTCATTATTGGAATCACCTGTGTTGATTAAGTTTGTTTGCTTGAATTTACTTACCTCATTATAGGATTCACCTCATTGTTTAAGTGTTCCCTTGGTTTTCATTATCTCATTATTGGATTCACCTGTGTTGTCAAAGATTGTTCACTTGGTTTTCAATTCTGCTGACTAGATTCACCTGTGTCGTTCAAGTTTGTTTGCTTAGTTTACATTATCTAATTATTAGATTCACCTGTGCTAATTAAGTTTGTTTGCTTGATTTTCATCATCTCATTATTGGATTCACCGTGGTCATTAAGTTTGTTTGCTAGAATTTCATTATCTTGTTATTGGATTCACCTGTATTGTTAAAGTTTGTTCGATTTATTTTCATTAGTTCGATATTGGATTCACCTGTGTTGATTAAGTTTTTCACTTGGTTTTCATTACCTCATTATTGGATTCACCTGTGTTGTTTAAGTGTTCAATTTGTTTTCATTAGCTCGTTTTTGGATTCACATGTGTTAGGTTTGTTCACTTAGTTTTCATTATCTCCTTACTAGATTCACCTACTTGTTAAAGTTTTTTCAATTGGTTTTCATCATAACCTTATTGGATTCAACTGCATTGTTAAAGTTTGTTCGATTGGTTTTCATTATCTAATTATTGGATTCACCTCTATTGATTAAGTTTGTTCACTTTCTTTCTTTCTTTCTTTCCTTCTTTCTTTCTTTCTTATTATCCCGTTATTGGATTCAACTGCATTGTTTAAGTTTGTTCGCTTGGTTTTCATTATCTCTTTATTGCATTCACCTGTTTTGTTAAAGTGTTTCGATTGGTTTTCATTATCTCTTATTGGATTCACCTGTGTTGATTAAGTTCGTTTGCTCGATTTTCATTGCCTCATTATTGGATTCATCTGCGCTGTTAAAGTGTGTTCGATTGGTTTTCATTATCTGATTATTGGATTCACCTCTGTTGATTAAGTATGTTCACTTGATTTTAATTATCTCGTTATTGGATTCACCTACTTTGTTTAAGTTTATTCGCTTGGTTTTCATTATCTTGTTATTGGATTCACCTGTGTTTTTTTTAAGTTTGTTCACTTGGTTTTCATTATCTCCTGACTAGATTCACCTGTGTTCTTTAAGTTTTTTGCTTGGTTTACATTACCAAATTCTTGGAATCACCTGTGTTGATTAAGTTTATTCACTTGCTTTTCATCACCTCATTATTGGATTCACCTGTACTGATTGAGTTTGTTTGCTTGGTTTTCATTATCTCATTATTGGATTCACTGTGTTGTTCAAGTTTGTGCCATGGTTTTCATTAGCTCGATATTGGATTCATCTGTGTTGTTTTAGTTTGTTTGCTTAGTTTTAATTAGGTCGTTATTGGATTCCCCTGTGTTGTTTGTACAATGGTTTTCATTAGCTCATTATTGGATTTACCTTTGTGTTTAAGTTTGTGCTTTGGATTTTATTTGCTCGTTATTAGATTCAACTGTGTTGTTTTTAGTTTTTTCCCATAGTTTTCATGAGCTCATTATTGGATTCACCTTTGTTGATTAAGTTAGTTCATTAGTTTTCATGAGCTCATTTTTGGCACCACCTCTGTTTTTTAAGTTTGTACATTGGTTTTATTTGCTTATTATTGGATTCTCCTGTGTTGTTTTTTTTTTGTTTTTTTTTTTTGTTTGTTTGTTTGTTTTTGTTTTTGGGCCATACCCAGTGACGCTCGGGGGTTACTCCTGGCTATGCGCTCAGAAGTCGCTCCTGGCAGGCACGGGGGACCATATGGGAACCGGGGGATCGAACCGTGGTCTGTCCTAGGCAAGGCAGCAGGCACCTTACCTCCTGTGCCACCTCCCGGCTCCCTCTCCTGTGTTGTTTAAGTTTTCGCCATGGTTTTTATTAGCTCGTAATTGTATTGAACTGTTTTGTTTAAGTTTGTTTGCATGGTTTTCATTAGCTCGTTATTGGATTCATCTGCGTTGCTTTAGATTGTTTAATTTTCATTAGGTAGTTATAGGATTCACCTGTGTTAAGTTTGATCCTTGCTTTTCACTAGCTCAATATTGGCATCACCTCTGTTTTTAAAGTTTGTACATTGGTTTTCATTAGCTCATTATTGGATTCACCTTTGTTGTTTAAGTCTGTGCCTTGGATTTTATTTGCTCGTTATTTGATTCAACTGTGTTTTTTTAGTTTGTTCCCATAGTTTTCATGAGATTGTTATTAGATTCAATCGAGTTGCTTTAGTTTGTTTTCTTAGTTTTTCATTAGGTCGTTATTGGCTTTATCTGCGTTGTTTTAGTTTGTTTGCTTTACTATCATTACATCATTATAGGATTCACCTTTGTTGATTAAGTTAGTTCTTTAGTTTTCATTAGTTCATTATTGCATCACCTCTGTTTTTTAAGTTTGTACATTGATTTTCATTTGCTCATTATTGGATTCACCTGTGTTATGTTTGTTCCTTGATTTGCATTATCTCATTATTGGAATCAGCTGTGTTGTTTAAGTTTGTTCCTTGGTTTTCATTACCTTGTTATTGGATCTACCTGTGTTGTTTAAGTTTGTTTGCTTGGTTTTTATTAGTTCAATATTGTATTCATCTGCGTTGTTTTAGTTTGTTTGCTTAGTCTTCATTAGCGTGTTATTGGATTAACCTGTGTTGTTTACGTTTGCATATTAGTTTTCATTATCTCATTACTGGATTCACCAGTAGTGTTTAAGTTTGTTCAATAGTTTTCTTTAGCTTATTAATGGAATCACCTTTTTTTTTAAGGTTTGTTTGCTTGGTTTTCAAATCTCATTATTGGATTCACCAGAGTTTTTTAATTTTGTGCCATGGTTTTTATTAGCTCGTTATTGTATTCAACTCTGTTGTTTAAGTTTGTTTTCATGGTTCTCATTATTTGATTCGTCTGCATTTTTTGAGTTTAGTTTTCATTAGGTCGTTACTGGATTTATCTACGATGTTTTAGTTTGTTTGCTTTGTTTTCATTAGCTCGTTGTTGGATTCACCTGTGTTGATTAAGTTAGTTCATTAGTTTTCATTAGCTCATTTTTGGATTACCCTGTGTTCTTTACTTTTGTACATTGGTTTTTATTAGCTTATTATGGGATTCACCAGTGTTTTTTAAGTTACTTTGCTTAGTTTTCAAAATCTCGTTATTGGATTCACCTACGTCAAGTTTGTTCATTGGTTTTCATTAGCTCATTAAGGGATTTTCATGTGTTGTTTAAGTTTGTATATTGGTTTTCATTAGCTCATTATTGGATTCCCCTGTGTTGTTTAAGTTTGTTCCTTGGTTTTCATTATCTCGTTATTGGATTCACCTGTGTTGTTTAAGTTTGTGCATTGGTTTTCATTAGCTACTTATTGGATTCACCTGTGTTAAGTTTGTTCCCTGGTTTTAATTATTTCGTTATTTGATTCAGTTGTGTTGTTTAAGTTTGTTCCTTGGTTTTCATTAGCTTGTTATTGGATTCACTTGTGTTGTTTAAGTTTGTTGAATTGGTTTTCATTACCTTGTTATTGGATTCATCTGCGTTGTTTAGTTTTTTTGCTTAATTTTCATTAGCGCGTTATTGGATTCACCTGTGTTGTTTAAGCTTGTTATTGGCTTTCATTTAGCTCATTATTGGATTCACCCGTGTTGTTCAAGTTTGTTCCTTGGTTTTCATTATCTCGTTATTGGATTCATCTATATTGTTTAAGTTTGTACATTGGTTTTCATTAGCTCATGAGTGGATTCACCTGTGTTGAGTTTGTACATTGGTTTTCATTTGCTCATTATTGGATTCACCTGTGTTGTTTAAGTTTGTACATTGATTTTCATTAGCTGATTATTGAAATCCCCTGTGCATTTCAAGTTTGTTTGCTTGGTTTTCAAAATTTCATTATTGGATTTACCTGTGTTGTTAAGATTGTACATTGGTTTTCATTAGCTCATCAGTGGATTCACCTGTGTTGTTTAAGTTTGTATATTGGTTTTCATTAGCTCAATATATTTTATTCACCTGTGTTGTTTAAGTTTGTGCCTTGGTTTTTATTAACTCGATATTGGATTCATCTGTGTTGTTTTAGTTTGTTTGCTTAGTTTTAATTAGGTTGTTATTGGATTGCCCTGTGCTGTTTAAGTTTGTACATTGGTTTGCATTTGCTTCTTATTGGATTCACCTGTGTTAAGTTTGTTCCCTGGTTTTAATTATCTCGTTATTGGATTCAGTTGTGTTTTTAAGTTTGTTCCTTGGTTTTAATTAGCTTGTTATTGGATTCACTTGTGTTGTGTAAGTTTTTACTTTGGTTTTCATTAGCTCATGAGTGGATTCATCTGTGTTGTTTAAGTTTGTATATTGGTTTCCATTTGCTATTGTAATCACTTGTGTTTTTTAAGTTTGTTTGCTTGGTTTTCAAAAACTCGTTATTGGCTTCACCTGTGTTGCTGAAGTTGTACATTGGTTTTCATTAGCTCGTTATTGGATTCTCCTGTGTTGTATAAGTTTGTACATTGGCTATCACTTGCTCATTATTGGATTCACCTTTGTTGTTTAAGTTTGTGCCTTGGTTTTTACTAGCTCTTTTATTGGATTCAACTATGTTTTTTATGTTTTATCGCATGGTTATCATTAGCTCGTTATTGAATTCTTCTGCGTTGCTTCAGTTCGTTTGCTTAGCTCTCATTAGCGTGTTATTGGATTCATATGTGTTAAGTTTGTACATTGGTTTTCACTAGCTCATTATTGAATTCACCTGTGTTGTTTATGTTTGTACATTAGTTTTCATTAGCTCATTATTGGATTCACCAGTATTGTTTAATTTTGTAGAATAGTTTTCATTAGTTCATTACTGGAATCTCCGTTGTTTTTTAAGTTTGTTTGCTTGGTTTTCAAATCTCATTATTGGATTCACCTGTTTTTTAATTTTATGCCTTGGTTTTTATTAGCTCGTTATTGGATTCAAGTCTGTTTTTAAGTTTCTTGGCATGGTTATCATTATCTCATTATTGGATTCATCTGCGTTGCTTTAGTTTGTTTGCTTAGTTTTCATTAGAGCATTATTGGATTCACCTTTGTTAAGTTTGCATATTGGTTTTCATTAGCTCATTATTGGATTCACCTGTGTTGTTTATGTTTGTACATTAGTTTTCATTAGCTCATTATTGGATTCACCGGTATTGTTTAAGTTTGTACAATAGCTTTCATTAGTTCATTACTGGAATCACCGTTGTTTTTTAAGTTTGCTTGGTTTTCAAATCTTGTTATTGGATTCACCTGTGTTTTTTAAGTTTGTGCCTTGGTTTTTATTAGCTCGTTACTAGATTCAAGTCTGTTTTTAAGTTTCTTCGCATGGTTTTCATTAGCTCGTTATTGGATTCATCTGCTTTGTTTTAGTTTGTTTGTTTAGTTTTCATTAGGTCATTATTGGATCTATCTGCGGTTTTTTAGTTTGTTTGCTTGGCTTTCATTGGCTCGTTATTGGATTCACCTGTGTTGATTAAGTTGGTTCATTAGTTTTCATTAGCTCATTTTTGGATTCCCCCTGTGTTCTTTAAGTTTGTACATTGGTTTTCATTAGGTCATTATGGGATTCACCAGTGTTTTTTAAGTTTTCTTGCTTGATTTTCAAAATCCCGTTAGTGGATTCACTTACGTAGTTTAAGTTTTTAATTCCCTTTCATTAGCAACTTATTGGATTCACCTTTTTTAAGTTTGTTCCTTGGTTTTCATTATCTCGTTATTGGATTCAGCTGTGCTGTTTAAGTTTGTTCCCTGGTTTTCTTTAGCTTGTTATAGGATTCACCTGTGTTGTTTAAGTTTGTGCCTTGGTTTTTATTAGCTCGTTATTTGATTAAACTCTGTTTTTCTAGTTTCATCACATGGTTTTCATTAGCACGTTATTGGATTCATCTGCATAGTTTTAGTTTGTTTGCTTAATTTTCATTAGAGCGTTATTGGATTCACTTGTGTTAAGCTTGTGCATTGGTTTTCTTTAGCTCATTATTGGATTCATCTGTGTTGTTTTAGTTTGTTTAGTTTTCATTAGCTCTTTTTGGATTCAACTGTGTTCTTTAAGTTTGTACATTGGTTTTCATTAGCTCATTATTGGAATCACCTGTGTTGTTTAAGTTTGTACATTGGTTTTCATTAGCTACTTATTGATTCATCTGTGTTAAGTTTGTTCCGTGGTTTTCATTATCTCATTATTTTGATTCAGCTGTGTGTTTAAGTTTGTTCCTTTGTTTTCATTAGTTTGTTATTGGATTCACCTGTGTTTTTAAGTTTGTTTGCTTGGTTTTCATTACCTTGTTATTGGATTCATCTGCGTTGGTTTAATTTGTTTGCTTAGTTTTCATTAACTTGTTATTGGATTCACCTGTGTTGTTTAAGTTTGTACACTGGTTTTCAATAGCTCATATAGGATTCACCTGTGTTGTTTAAGTTTGTGCCTCGGTTTTTATTAGCTCGTTATTTGATTCAAGTCTGTTTTTCATATTTAATCGCATGATTTTCATTAGCACGTTATTGGATTCATCTGCATAGTTTTAGTTTGTTTACTTAGTTTTCATTAATGCATTATTTGATTCACCTGTGTTAAGTTTGAACATTGGTTTTAATTAGCTCATTATTGGATTCATCTGCGTTGTTTCAGTTTGTTTTCTTAGTTTTCATTAGCTCGTTTTTGGATTCACCTGTGTTGTTTAAGTTTGTACATTGGTTTTCATTAGCTACTTATTGCATTCAACTGTGTTAAGTTTGTTCCTTTTTCTAATTATCTCGTTATTGCATTCACCTGTGTTGTTCAAGTTTTTATATTGGTTTTCATTAGATCATAATTGAATTCTCCTATTAAGTTTAAATTTGTTTTTTGGTGTTCATTAGCTCATTATTGGATTCACCTCTGTTGTTTAAGTTTGTGCCTTGGTTTTTATTAGCTCGTTTTTGGATTCAACTCTTTTTATTTCTTCCATGGTTTTCATTATCTCCTTATTGGATACAACTGCGTTGTTTTAGTTACTAATTTTTCATTAGTGTTTTATTGTATTCACCTGTGTTGATTAGGTTTTTCATTGGTTTTCATTAGCTCCTTATTGGGTTCACCTGTGTTGTTTAGGTTTTTTATTGGTTTTCATTAGCTCCTTTATGGATTCACCTGTGTTGTTTAAGTTTATTCATTAGTTTTCATTAGCTCCTTATTGGATTAACCTGTGGTGCTTAAGTTTGTTCATTGGTTTTCATTAGCTTGTAATTGGATTCACCTGTGTTTTTTAAATGTGTTCGATTGGTTCTCATTAGCTCATTATGGATTCACCTGTGTTGTTCATGTTTGTTAGATTGGTTTTCATTAACGAGTTATTGGATTCACCTGTGTTGTTTAAGTTTGTTCATTATTCTTCATTAGCTCCTTATTGGATTCACCTGTGGTGCTTAAGTTTGTTCATTGGTTTTTATTAGCTCATTTTTGGATTCATGTCATTAATTTTATTCATTGGTTTTCATTATCTCTTTATTGGATTCACTGTGTTGTTTAAGTGTTTTCATTGGATTTCATTATCTCATTATAGGATTCACCTGTGTTATTAAGGTTTTTATTGGTTTTCATCAGCCCATTATTCGATTCACCTGTATTGTTAAGGTTTTTCATTGGTTTTCATTAGCTCGTTATTGGATTCACCTGTGTTGTTCATGTGTGTTAGATTGGTTTTCATTAGCTCTTTAAGAGATTCACCCGTGTTTTTAAGTTTGTTCATTGATTTTCATTAGGTCGTTATTGGATTCACCTGTGTTGTTTAAGTTTGTTCATTATTTTTCATTAGCTCCTTATTGGATTCACCTGTGGTGCTTAAGTTTGTGTATTGGTTTCATTAGCTCGTTATTGGATTCACCTGTGTTTTTTTAAGTGTGTTCGATTTGTTCTAGTTAGCTCTTTATTGGATTCACCAGTGTAAATTAAGTGTTTTCATGAGTTTTCATTAGCTAGTTATTGGATTCACCTGTTTTGTTAATGTTTTTCATTGGTTTTCATTAGCTCTTTATCAGATTCACCTGTGTTGTTTAAGTTTGTTCATTGTATTTCATTAGCTCCTTTTGGAATCACCTGTGGTACTTATTTGTTCATTAGTTTTCATTAGCTCCTTATTGAATTCACCTGTATTGATAAGGTTTTTCATTGGTTTTCATTAGTTCATAATTATATTCACCTGTGGTTTTTAAGTGTGTTCGATTGGATCCCATTAGCTCATTATGGATTCACCTGTGTTGTTCATGTTTGTTAGATTGGTTTTCATTAACGCGTTATTGGATTCACCTGTGTTGTTTAAGTTTGTTCATTATTTTTCATTAGCTCCTTATTGGATTCACCTGTGGTGCTTAAGTTATTTCATTGGTTTTTATTAGCTCATTATTGGATTCACCTATGTTGTTAATTTTATTCATTTGTTTTCATTATGTCTTTATTGGATTTACTGTGTTGTTTAAGTGTTTTCATTGGATTTCATTATCTCATTATAGGATTCACCTGTGATATTAAGGTTTTATTGGTTTTCATCAGCTCGTTATTGGATCACCTGTATTGTTAAGGTTTTTCATTGGTTTTCATTAGCTCGTTATTGGATTCACCTGTGTTGTTCATGTGTGTTAGATTGGTTTTCATTAGCTCTTTAAGAGATTCACCCGTGTTTTTAAGTTTGTTCATGATTTTCATTAAATTGTTATTGGATTCACCTGTGTTGTTTAAGTTTGTTTATTATTTTTCATTAGCTCCTTATTGGATTCACCTGTGGTGGTTAAGTTTGTGCATTGGTTTTCTTTAGCTCGTTGTTGGATTCACCTGTGTTTTTAAAGTGTGTTCGTTTTGCTTTAGTTAGCTCTTTATTGGATTCACCTGTGTAGATTAAGTGTTTTCATGAGTTTTCATTAGCTAGGTATTGGATTCACCTGTTTTGTTAACGTTTTTCATTGCTTTTCTTTTTTTTGTCCCCTAAATTCCCAATACAGACCAGGCAAGGGTCTGGGTTGAGGTGTATATGGGGTGCATTTACTGTACCTCCTCTTTCTATACAGGCAGTGTGAAGAACACAGCCTGTGATAAGAATTGGGAGGCCTTATTTTTTTCTTTCCTTTTCTTTATTTTATTTTAACTTTTTTTCACCTCCCTTCATCAGTGCAAGTTCCCCACCACCAATGTCCCAAATCTACCTCCCTCCCAACCCACCCACACCTGTACTCCATACAGGCTTTCCAGTTCCCTGATTCGTGTATATGATTGAGATAGTTCTCTGTGCAGTTATTTCTAAAAGCTGCACTCATGACTCATTATGGTGAGCTTCATGAAGTGAGCTGGAAGTTCCAGCCCTCCTCCCATTATCTCTGAGGATTGGTGCAAAAGTGACTTACATTTTTCTCAGAACCCATAGATGAGTAAGACAATTCTACGTCTCTCTCTCTTTCCCTCTGACTTATTTCACTCAGAATGGTAGATTCCATGTACATCCATGTATATGAAAATTTCATAACTTCATCTCTCCTGACAGCTGCATAATATTCCATTGTGTATATGTACCACAGTTTCTTTAGCCATTCGTCTGTTGAAGGGCATCTTGGTTGTTTCCAGAGCCTGGCTATCGTGAATAGTGCTGCAATAAATATAGGTGTGAGGAAGGGGTTTTTGT
>PVKC010046142.1:0-11290 GCA_004027635.1 Crocidura indochinensis
ATTTTTCTAAAGTCTCCCTCAATATATAATGGTGACATATTAATAGATTTTAGTGAATAAATAATCAAATTGATATTTATATGAATGCATAACATTATTAAATAAATACATTTCATATATTGCTTTAATGTAAATGTAATAACCTTTATGAATCAAAATAAACTAATGCATTAACACAAAACTAAATTAATCAGTAATACTTTGAGAAAGTTGGAAGTTTTATTTCCTAGATACATGTACTTTTTAATTACTTACTTTATCAAAGTTTAATTCTTTGTTAAAAACATATACTCAATCAAAAATTATTATTTGTTTCTGGGCTTTATGTAACATTGTATTTTAGTATGCCTAGCAGATTTTAACAGAAAAGGAATGTTTTTCTTTGGGACATCTCTAAGGGACTTTGAGTAACTTGCTAAATAATTTTACCACAGAATTAACATCCAAAAGTTTTGGCCAGGAAATAGCATTGGGTTGTTAAGAAAATCTTTACCAGGTATAAATTTGCATGACTTTAGGATATCTCTTTATGAATTTGCATGACTTTAGGATATCATCTCTTTTATATGTCCCTTCTAAAACCTATTTCTTAATCAGACATTAGGAAATTAATTATTTGTTATATCCCTTAAAACAAAAATCTCATCTTCAGAAAAGGAAGTTTTATAGGAAAACCCAGCTTCTGGTAAAAATCCCCTAAACTATAACAAAATTGACTTCCAGGGCCTAGCCAGACAGGAACTGCTTTGATATGTTAAAATGTACCTTCTTTTATTTCCTCTCTAGACTCTAACTTAAAATCAATCTACTCATCAGGTCTGCATACCATAGAGCCATGAGAATTGTTTTGTAGATCAACTATGTGTACTGATAAAGTTTCTATTAGCAAGAGAGATATGTTGTAATTTACATAGAAACAAATGTGAGCAGTCTTTTCATACCATAGGAAAAAATGTGTCTGGCAAAATCCCCTATAGATTCCCCCAGTTCTTCACATTAAAACATGGAATTTGTTCTCCCAAATAATCTTGTGTGATTCCTCATTATTTATATTTTGCTATCCATGCATCTACTTTCATAGAGGGAATTCAAAGAAGATCTCTATCATAATAGAACCAAGCTAGACATGGCATGAACACACCATTATTATTGCAGCACTTATTGTAATAGTTAAGATATGGAATTAATCTTGGCATCCAATGACAGGAGAATTAAATGTGTGATAATGTGTGCTTCAGATATATAATATCTATATACAATGAAATTCAATAAATTCTCAAGGAATAATGAAATGGTGCATTTTGCTGTTAACTGGTTGGAACTGGAATATATGTTGAGAGAAATAAGTCAGAAGAAGGAAACACATAGGATGATCTCACTTATCTGTTATATGGATTAACTGCAAAAAAGAATCCAGTATATTAAAGGGGTGTGTACCTAGGAAAAGAAGGAAAGAAAAGGATAGTAAAGGAAATAAATCAAGAATGAAAAAAATAATATGAAAAAGGGAATTAAGGATTAACTGATGTCAGAGGCCCTCTGTATATTGGTAATATAGAGGGAGTAGAGTAGCTATATAACCAAATGATATACTCAACAACATTAATGATATTAAGTTTAGACAATAAGAAATTAGCATTAAAATATGCCAGTCAATATGGAGGTTGGATGGAGGGAAGGGTACTTGGGAAAACTGGTGTAGGGAAGTTGACACTTGTAGTCAGATAGGTGTTCAAATTCTCTATGTCTAAATCTCAATTATCAATAACAGAGTAAATCATGGTTCTTTAAATAAAATATTAAAATAAATATATGCCAACAAAGATACTCAAGAAAAGAATATGTAAAACTATGTATCAACTTCTTAGTTTATATTTAGAATCTAACTACTAAGTAAATTGACTAATCTGATTTTCTAGCTCACTTAACAAACAAAATTTATGAGAAAAATACCTCATTCATGAGGTAGAAGATGAAATACAAGGAATTTTTTCAGGAAAGCTGAGTAACTTATATGTGTAGCATTTATTTGTATGGCATTACATTTTGAAATGTGCATTTAAAATTTAAGTTCAACATCAAGATTCTAGTTTTCATCTTCAAAATATTATTAAGCCATATCCAGATACCTTAATATCAAAATATAAAAATGTGTGTTATTTTGGTTTCACAATAATAAATATTGCTGGCAGTACCAATAGTCCTAATTCAGAGATATGAGTACATATATTTAAAATAGCAAAATTCTCAATAATGAAATATATTCTCGTAAATGTTGGTCCAAAATGCAAACCTAAATGTCATATGCAAAATAAATATAAGGCTGAACAATAATTACTTCAGTTAAGATAATATAGAATAAGAAAAATATACACTATGTCAAACATATTTTTATCACTCCTAATTATTTGACGTTTTTCTAAAGCTCTTTTATATTGGCTGGATATTATGATTATAAACTCTTTTTTTTTTTTGGGCCACACCCAGTGACGCTCAGGGGTTACTCCTGGCTATGCGCTCAGAAGTCGCTCCTGGCAGGCATGGGGGACCATATGGGAACCGGGGGATCGAACCGTGGTCCGTCCTTGGCAAGGCAGCAGGCACCTTACCTCCTGCGCCACCTCCCGGCATGATTATAAACTCAATATTTTTTTTTTTTTTTTTTGGTTTTTGGGTCACACCCGGCAGTGCTCAGGGGTTACTCCTGGCTCCATGCTCAGAAATTGCTCCTGGCAGACACGGGGACCATATGGGGCACCGGGATTCGAACCGATGACCTTTTGCATGAAAGGCGAATGCCTTACCTCCATGCTATCTCCCGGGCCCCATAAACTCAATATTTTAACAATAGAATTAAAGTATGCAATTTGTGAAAAATGCAATAAAAGTTCCTAAAGTTGATTTAAACACAAAATCCTAAGACTTGAGTTTAATTTTTATGAGGATTACATACTTTTTAAATCTTCTATGTAGTTACTTTTTTCTCAGAATAAAAAGTCCAGTTGTACCTGTCTTCTTAATCATAGCGAAAACATTTTTCATTAGAAAATCAAAGTGTGTGGAATTCAATAAGGGAACAAAGATAAAGCATGTTGCATAGTGATTGAAGATACCAGACTAGCTAAGAGAGAAAATTGCTCAGTCTTCCTTTATTCAAGAGGCTCTGCTACTTTTAGATAAACACTCTGTCTTTAGCATCAGAAGATAGTATTAATTATGAAGCTGGACATTTTGAAAACAAAGGTCTCAAATATGGCGATTAAGTTCTTCTTTAGCACTCTTTTTTTATTCTTGTTTATAATATGATCATATGTGATGCATGGAATTTGGGGAGCATTGTATAAACTATGACAGTTCAGAGAAGAAAAACATGAAAATAATAATGAATTTATGCCAAGAAATTAAATAGACAAAATGTATTTAACGTCAAATATGTGGTGACATGTATGATATTTTTTGTAATTTTGTTGTTTTGGAGGCTGTATTGGTCTTGGCTCTGCTTTCAGGCATTACTCCTGTCTGGGTCAGCAGACTATATGGGTGAGAAGATTGAACCTGGTCTGGCCAGGTGCAAGAAAACATGCTGTATCTGCTTTACTAATTTTTCAGTTTCCTTCATATTTCCTTGCTTCCCTATAAGACTCCTCAAACATCAGTTACATGTTACAAAGTTTAATTACTTTTTGGTTTTTAAATAAGAACTATAAAATTAATAAAAATGGTGTTCATATTGTAGCAACTGAGATATAAGAGAAGACATACTAAAAAAAGACAAAATATATTTCTATAAAAGCAAACTTAAAGAAAAATATATTAATTTTCTCTCATCCCTGATTTCTTGTATTCTTCCTATTTTCTCTCTTTCTTTTTTTTCTTGCAGGTAGGTCATTGTGAGATTATATTTCATAAACTTATAAGATAATAGAATGAATGCGTTCAAGACTAGCCAACTACTGGCCAAGTCCTGGTTTGAAATATTAACTGTTATTTAGTACATATATATCTAATTATATTCTAGATCTGTGCCAATTTGTTTTATCTTTACATGATATGAGTTAATCATGATTGCTTTAAAGACTATTATTTCCTATGAGAATGCCAGTGCTCATAAATAACCCCAAAATCTATTAATGACGCATCAATTTATACTTTGAGTTAATGACAGGTAGAAGATGAGATAAATGTCACTTTGTATTAAATATTTCTATAGTTCAGTAATAATATTTACTTTAAATCAGTTGCTAGTTCAGTTATTTAGTTCATATTCTACTTTAGAAATAAAATTTTAACATGCAACACAAACTGTATATGAATGTAGAATATCAATATATTCATAGAGCATAAGGACCTTAAATTCTATTTTATCTTTGAGTTATCAAAAATATAAATACTAATAATAACATATATCACATAATTATTTGACCAACATAGAGAGGTAGAAGCATAAATTTTGCATATCAGAACTCGTTTCCAATCTTACATGATCTCAAAAAATTTTTACTTTTAGTAATAATTATTAATATTAAAATTTAAATTGATTTTATAGTATTGACCCTCAACATTATCAATTATGAAGAGCAACTATGTAAATTATATAGCAATTTTCTTTTTTTGGGGGGGGCACACCTGGTGACGCTCAGGGGTTATTCCTGGCTATGCGCTCAGAAGTTGCTCCTGGCTTGGGGGACCATATAGGAAACTGGGGGATCGAACCTCCTTCAGTTCAAGGCTAGCGTAGGTAAGGTAGGCACCTTACCTTTATCGCCACCGCCTGGTCCCATTTTTCTTAAATAATTTTTTTTGTTGTTCAATTTTTTTTTTTGTTTTGCAGCCACACCCAATGATGCTCAGGTGTTATTCCTGATTATGCACTCAGAAATTGCTCCTGGTGGGAGAACATCTCTGATGCCGGGCTCAGCTGCATGCAAGGCAAACACCCTACTGCTGTGTTATCACTCTGGCTCTGAAATGTGGCTTTATTTATAAACATATTCCAACATAACCAATTCATATATAATTAAACTAAAATGGTTAATGAAATGAGGTTTGTCCTCTCTTGTCCATGTTCTATGTTGAGTATGTATTTACCTCTCTCCTCACATATTTCTAAAAAAATTTATTAATTAAAAATCATGATTATATACAAAGAAGAAAAGAACTACTGATTACTTTCACACAAATACTTAATATATTATTTTCAGCTAATTAGTTTTAAATCATAGTATACAATGTAGTGCAGTAATAAAAAGAATTCTTAAAATTACTATTTTATTTTATGTTTAAGATATTTCTGTCCTTAAAATGAAATCTACTATGAAACATTCATTTTTCAAGAAGTTATTCAATATTTTAAGGACTAAAATTTTTACATCATTTAAAAAATTTAACCACTAGACCATCAGGGAGCTACATTTTTGCAATATTTTTTTTTTTGGTTTTTGGGCCATACCCGGCGACCCTCAGGGGTTACTCCTGGCTATTCGCTCAGACGTTGCTCCTGGCAGGCACGGGGTCCATATGGGGAACCGGGGGATCGAACCGGGGTCCGACCTAGGTTAGCGCAGGCACCTTAGATCCAGCGCCACCGCCCAGCCCCAATTTTTGCAATAATTTTTAAAGACACAAGAGAGGAGAGCTGGAAGTTCCAGCTCACCACAAAGAGTGATGAGCTTAGTTAGAGAAATAACTACATTGAAAACTATCCTTAATATGAGAATGTATGAGGGAAATAGAAATAGAAAGCCTGTGTAAAGTACAGACAGGGGTGGGGTGGAGAGGAGGGAGAATTGTAACATTGGTAGGATAGATTCTTAGTGCACCATGCTTGTTAACCTTATCAGAAAACATAAAATACACGGAAAGTAATTCTGAGAGCTGAAGTGATAACACATGAGAGTAGGACATTTGCCTTGCACATGGTGAACTGGGCATCACATAGGGTACTCTGAGCCTGACAAGAGCAATTTCTAAGAACAGAACCAGGAGTAACTCCCAAGTACTGCTGTGTATGACCTCAAAAGCAAAAGAAAAAAATTTTATGTAGAGATTAGAATCATATTACCCAATTACGAAATGCCAAAGATTTCTACCAATGTAAATAAAAAATGGAAAAGCATGGGACCCTTGCTGATATCTGAATGCTACGTAGATTGTAGTGATGGTAGAGAATAGATTGCTATTATATTTGACCATATAGTTAATGATCTTTTTCTTTGGTAGTCAGTGTTAATAATCTAATAAAGGGTTTGGGAAGGAAATCAGGATACTTACATATGAATATCAAAATGTCTCTTTAATTTATTATTTGGATAATATTTCTCATCAGCTGCCTTTTTAAAAAAAGCACAGGGGTTACTCCTGGCTATGTGCTCAGAAATTTCTCCTGGCTTGGGGTCCCATTTGGGATGCAGGGGAATCAAACCCTGCTCCATCCTGGGTCAGCTGCATGCAAGGCAAACACCCTAAAAGTGTGCCATTGTTCCAGCCAAAAGATTATATTTGTTTTAAATAAAAAAATAAATATTTGAAATAATAAAAATATGCAGTTAAACTATTAATCAATTAAAATTTCCTAGATTCAAAATTTATATCAATGCTATAAATCACAATTCATATATTTATGATATCACTGTTAAGGAATTTCATTTGTTTTTAAGTCAAAATATATGCTTTTACTACCATATTTCATATTATTTGTTTAAATGCTTTTCTGTTATATTTTCCAGATATCACATATATTGTTATCTTATACATACATTTTATGTACATATAAATGTACTGAACTGGCCTCTTATTGCATAATTAATTTTTTGCAAATTAGTGAATGTTTAATTTATAAATATTTATTAACTGAAAATACACATATACATTGATAATATTACTATATAAATATAAAACATATCAAGATCATGCATGTTTTTATTACTTTCCTAAAAAGGCTTTTAGAAACAAATTTTTAAGCATACTGAAAAGAAATAATTTGTGCACAAATAGAATGTAGATACATACATACATATATATATATATATATATATATTGTTATTGGGGATGCTTAAACATGCAAAATCTTAGATTTTTATTCATAAAGTAGAATTTGATTAATAAATTGGGAGGAAGTCTGAGAAATAGTACATTATTTTGAACACTTGTCTAATGCACAAACATCCAGGAATGGTTCCTGAGTGCAAAACCAGAAATAATCCCTGAGCATAGCACGGTGTGGCCCCCATATCTATCCCATTCCCCATCTATTTTTATACATAAAAAAAGTATTTTTAAATGACAAAACCTTTGACACTCGGGTTATTTCTTGTCTTTTATTCAGGATTTGTTCTTGGTATCCATGGGATCTTATGGGACGCCAATATCAAACACAACTTATCTATATGCAAGATCTAATATTTATATATTCTCTTACAAGTCTGTTTATTTAGATTTCATTGTAAAATTAAAACCACCTAGGAATGGATAGATATCATAGTGTGTATGTTTTTTTTTTTTTTTACTTTGCATGTGGTAAATTCAAGTTTGATCTCTGGCACCTCATAATGATCTCCTGAGCATGCCAGGATTAACTACTTTGAGCACATATATTCAAGAGTGAGCCATTATCATCATAGTGTATAACAAAATATATACAAAAAATCTAAAACCCTAAAAATATTCATAAAGAAATATAGAAATGTGAGATAAATAATGGCTCCTGAACTGTGTGTTGTAAGGAAAACCATGTTCATATGCCCCGATTTGAGCATTTATAAGCAATAAAAGTAACATAATTAAACTATGCAAATATATAAAAAAGAAAATAAATTAAATATTATAATTTATATAAGAATTGTGAAAACTCATAGAATGAATAACATCATTTAACTTTATGGTTCTGATAGTAAATGTAGAATAGTTAAATATTGCTTGTAATCAGCATATATTACATCAGCTGTTATACATATAAAATATCATACACATTAAAAGTAACATTATAGTAATTTTGAGGAAAAGCATATGAATATTTCATGATCTCTAATTAGTTTGGTTCCAAATAGAAAGAATATCATATTAGCAAGAGCATTTATGGTGTATAATAAATTTTAAAATTTAATTTTAAATTTACACACATATAGATATTTTTAAATCAATTTAAAATTCACTTAGTTTTTGACTCAGATCAGATCAATATTAATTTACCTTCTCACTGTATCTTTTAAGAGAATATTAAAACCTAAACACACTAATATTTCATTTCTTCTATTTTAAGTTAAACTCCAAAATTTGTATAGAACATTCTATTTCTCCCATTAGAAAAGGCTGAGGGGACATACACAGGAAAAGTAATAGTTTTGCTCACAGAAAACAAATTAAATTTTTTTAAATATTCTTTTAATTCTGAGAATTGTAGTGATTCAAATTAAACATTGTTAAAATATTTAATGTCAAATCATGTATTGTCAAAATTCATAATAGGGTTTCCAAAAGAGTATAAACAAATTATCACACTTATAGAGATATCTATAAAATTGGAAGTAGTGTTTGACAAAGACTACTTAGTTCTGTACATTTCATAAATCCCATCATCTGGATATCTTAGTTGTTGGATAAACATTTAAAGGTAAGTAGGGTATTCATAAAAATATAGGAACTACAGATATTTTTTTAAAAAGTCAACTTCAGGGGCCAGATATAACACAGCAGTAGTGTGTTAGCCTTGCAAGCAGCTGATCCAGGATGAATGGTGATTCGAATCCTGGCATCCCATATGGTCCCCCGTGTTTCTGAGCAGAGTCAGGAGTAACTCTGAGTGCCATGGAATGTGACCTCCCCTCCCCCCAAAAAATAAGTTAACTTTAGAGTCTCAATTGCATTGTGAAATATTTTTCAGGGCACAGGTGTACCCCATGTTACACCCAGGAAGGCAGATTTAGTGCAGGTGATCTTTTGACACTTGTGAATACATCTGAAAGGCCCTTCAAATACCCACAAGTCACTCAAAAGATTTACAACACTTCACCACAAAATGCAATTTTAGTCCATTTGAATGCTTGGTTCTAAATTTATTCCCTGATGCTTGATATGAATGTCCTAATAGCTAGGGAATTCTATTTGATGCTCTAACTCAGCTGGGCACGAGTGGCCATAAGATACCACGACACACTTGGACATACTGAACCGTGATATCACAATGATACCTGCTCACAAACAACTCTGAATTCTAGGATGCTTCTAGCAATAAAATGTGTGATGAGACTACTGTAGGCATTTTTAATTCTCATTGGCTGCAGTTTTTCCAGTCCACACAAATTCAAACACTACCTCTGTTTGTCATAATGAATGAATTCATAATGGTTCACCAAACATACTTAAATTCGTTCTCATGTTACCCTATGTTGCACCAGAGATAGTAAAAAGAGTATAGATATTAACTATGTTGATGTATAAAAAATTTTGAGTGAAATCTACAGTATTTAAAATATAATTTATAAAGAATTTAAAGAAGCAATTCTAAATATGCTTTGCAAATTAAGGAAGTCAACAGGAAAGGCCTTCAAATAGAACAGAAAAAAAAAAAGAGAAAAATGCACACAAAACCAGTCATCTAAATAGTCACTGAACAAATAAAATGAACATAACAAAATAACAATCTAAAGATCAAATTAGTGAGGTAGGTGATAAGTTCTTAACTGCAAAAATATATATAGGTGGGGAGAACATTCAAATAAGAGAAGTAAATGTCTGGCATATGAGACAAAAGTTTAATCCAGGTATCACAATACCACTCAATGTAGCCTTGGCTATTCCCAAGACCTACTGAAGATGTTCCTGAAGTTGTGATCAGTTCTACTGTATACTTGGTAGTACTACTAAATTCTAAGCAACACAGCATTGTTCTAAATAGTAACCATCTTTCCCACACTACCTTAAGGAATATCATTGTCATTCCACCCCCATCTTCTGCATAACTTCACCTGATGGTAAGACCTGCCCATTTCTTGTCTTTGGAAGATAACAAAAGGATTGCCTCAGGGATTTAAAAGATTGAAGGAGGGAGTTTCAGGATGGGAGGAGGAGTGCTGGCAAGATGGAGAGTTATGAGAGACAAGTTTGAATGCAGTGCTGCTTACGGAGTTTGCTGAAAAGATTAGCCCAGGTGGCTAGGGCCTTGAATAAAGTTTGATGTCTCGAGAAACCTGACTGCTGTGAATATTTTCCTTGTGGCATTCCTGAACCCTCAGACCTGCCTGCTGAAAGGAAGTGTTGCAGGAACATGGCCCAGGCTGGAAGAGAAAGGCCCCTCCATCCGTCTCACCATCATGTACAACCAGCCAGTACCCCATAATTAACATGCTATTCTACAATCATGACTTCATTTACCTGATGGCTGAATTCCATTGTGTATATGTATTACAGTTTCTTTTGTCACTCATTTGTTTTGGGGCATCTGGGTTGTTTTCCGATTCTGGCAATTGTAAATAGAGCCGCAATGTACACAGGCACCAGAGAGCACTTTTGTTCCTACGGTTTAATATCCAGTCATAACTGGATCATCTGGGAGCTCAATTTCCAGCTTTTTGGAATCTTCAAATTGTTTTCCATAAAGGCTGGACTAGATGGCATTCCCCCCAGTAACGAATGAGAGTTCCTTGCTCCCTGCATTCCAGTGCTCACTGATTCTTCTTGTTCTTTGTGTTAAGTGCCAGTTTCAATGGCTTATGAAATAATACAATAATACCTCATTATTGTTTTGATTTGCATCTCCCTGATGATTAGTGATGTGGAAATTCTTTTCATAGGCCTTTTGACCATTTGTATTTCTTTTAGAAGAAGTGTCTGTTCATTTCTTCTCTACAATTTCTGATGGGTTTCTATGTTTTTTTTTCTTGTTCAGTTCTGTCAGTGCTTTGTATATCTTAGATAGCGCCCCTTAACTGAAGAATATTGGGTGAACAGTTTCTCCATTGTGTGTATGGCTTTTGTATCCTCATTACTATTTCCTTTGAGGTACAGAAGCTTCTCAGTTTAACTTGAGGAATGTCATGTGTTACTGTTCCTGAGTCCTCTAGCACTACTAGGAAAGCTTTTTATTAGGAATACAGTATAAAAGGAAATAAAGAGAAATAGAGAGAAAAAATGGAAGCAAAACAGTTGCAGCAGGAATGCCAGAAGCAAAAGCAGTAAAAGAGCCTAAAAGCCTGGAGGCAGCAAGAGCAGTTCATCCCCATTCCACCCTGAGTGTTAAATTCCCAGTCATTCTTAGAAAATTCATATTATCTTCTGTGTTTTTGTATGTTCACAA
>PVKC010046143.1:0-11279 GCA_004027635.1 Crocidura indochinensis
TTGGTCTTAGCAAGGTGGAAAGGAGGTGGAAGGTGGTCCCCAGAGACGCCTTGATCTTAGTGGCTCAGGGGTTCCTCGGTGTAGCAGTTCAACGGCAAAGAGGCGGAGAGAGGCTGAGCGTCCGGCTTCTGTCATTTTTAGAGTCCCGGTTTGACCAATCGCCTAGGTGGGAAGGCCCCACGTGGGTCGGGAGCCATCTTTGCTAGGTTTTCTCAGTGCGGCTGCAAGAGGCGAAGAGAGGGAGAATTCATTTTTCTAATGGCTGTATAGTATTCCATTGTATAGATATACCACAGTTTCTTTAACCACTCACCTGTGTTGCTTCTTGGTTCTGGCCACAATGAATATAGGAGCACAGAGGTCATTTTTGTATTGTGTTTTTTTGTTCCTATGGTATATCCCTAGGAGTGGTATTGCTGGATCATAAGAAAGCTCAATTTCAAGTATTTAAGAAATATCCATATTGTTTTCCAGAAAGGATAGACTAGACAGTAGTCCCACCAACAGTGAATGAGAATTCCTTTATCCCCACATCCATACCAGCACTGGTTGTTCTTTATCTCTGTGACATGTGCCATTCTCTGCGGTGTGATATGATACCTCATTGTTGTTTTAAATTGCATTCCTGATGATTAGTGATTTTTTATGTGTTGACATTAGTGGCAAGAAATGTGCACAGTCATACATTGTATGACTGTAATTCAATCATGAACAACAACAAAAAAATCATATTATGAACAGCCTTATAACCATGGTGTTTAAATATATTTAAAAAAAAGAAGTCTGCTTCTAGTGATGAGAACACACTAATTAACCATACTTGAACTGATTTGCCTTTCAAAAAGTAAACTTCCTAATTTATTTAAAATGCTTTCTTATTTATTGAGTCACTGTGATATTAAAAAGTTGTTCATGATTGAATTTTAGTCAAATAATCTTCAAACACTCATTATTCCACCAGTGTCCACTTCCTATACCAGTATCTCCAGTTTCCCTCCCATTTAGTCTGCCTCTATGGAAGACACTTTTCTATTTTTCCTTATAGGTACTGTGGTTTGCAGTGCTATTAATGAAAGGGCATTATGCATATAGGAAAGCATAGACATAAAACATAACATTGAAACTGAAGACATCTTTAAAGATGAAATGCCCCTAACCATGCAAGTAGGAGCCATCACAAACAAGAACTTCCTAATTTAAGGTAAAAATCTTTCCTTTCTATAAATTGCACTCATTTGTTCAAATATTGACCCCAGGACCCAAGGCACTCATTATAGATATTAGCCCTTATTTAGTTTGACTGCCTTTTAAGCTTTTGATAGTAGGCCTCTAATGCCAGATAGTGAAAAAAAAATAGCATGACAGTATTGGATCAGGCATGGTAGAGGACTTTGCAATGCCCGTGTGAGGTCCTAGGTTCAATGTCTGGCCTGTTTGTACATTATTAAAGAAGGGAAGAGCTTACTTGTAAGTTTTTTGGTGGTTCAACATAGGAAATACAAGTCCTAGTTTGAAATCCTCCCATGATTGATCACAGGAGGTCTGCTTTACTAGAAGTACCAGCTACATCTGTAAGAGGAAAGCATTTGTTTCCCTTCAGGATAAAAGACTATTCAGATTTCCCAGTTTGCCTCTTGATGATAGTTACCTGCCTGGAGTCTGTCCCAGTGCATTTTTACATCTCCTAATTATAGTTTCCAGTTCTGTGATAAATGCAGGGAGCTTCTTTATTGAGCTCACAACTCATGACAAGCATGCCATAAAAGTATGAAATGAACATCTTATTCCAAGAGGAGAAATTCAAACAAGAGGACTAGTTGACACAAATACAGCCTGGAAATGGTCCAGACAGGAGGAAAATGGGATGTATTTCCTATGTAATGTACAAACATTGCTTATTTTATGCCACAAGAATATGAAAATTATAGATCAAATTGTCTCTTACTTGCACACAATATACCAAGGCAAAGTATTGTCATTCCTTTAAGTTGTATTTTTTTTGCAGCATAAACTTGTGAATATTCATTCAGTTAATATATATTTTGGCATACTCTTTGTGTAGATACTATGTTCCATGCTGAAAACATGGTAGCTGTGAACACTGACCTAGAGAATATAGCTACACAATAGAATAATTACATATTGTATCATACAATCAAGACATTTGTGATTTGTCAAGAATCACAGGATGATAAAGCAATTGGGAATTATTCATTAAATCATGCTGTAGGTAAGTCAGCTGGGTATGTAAGAGCAAATAAGATACATGGGATAGATAAAGATAGGAAAGAGTTTCTAAGAAATCAACTTGTCAAGGGCAGTGGTGTGAAATAAAATGGCAAAATCAGAAACATAGTCAGATCTTTATGACTAAAATTTAATAGCATGTGAGCAAGAAAGATAACACTGAGTTTATATCAAACCTTGCTAAGGAGTTAGTTGTTTTCTTTTGATGGTGCTATGGAACAATTTGACATTTTTGAACTGGAAATAACAAAATATGTTTTTGTGGCATGAAGAGGATTTGTAACTATTATACAAAGATTGTTGAAAATTGTAATTCTTGGACCCCATAAGAAATTCTGGAGATGGGGGGTTGTATCTATGTTTTATAAATCCTCCAGTGGTTTTGAGGGTCCTTCTAGTTTTACAGACACAGTGAATGCAGAGCCTATAAACTATGTGACAATACTCCTATCTTTGACAATAATAGATATAACCCCAAATTTAAAGCCTGTTACTTTCTTCTAAATGCCATTGTAATTCAGAAATAGATGGTATACAGAGTCTAATGAACACAATGGATATTTCTGAGACTGTGGGGTTTTATTACCAATGCAAACTAAAAGTTGGTAGGGGGCCGGAGATATAGTATGGAGAAGGTTAGTGGTTTGAATCCTGGCATCCCATATGGTCCCCTGAGCCTACCAGGAACGATTTCTGACCATAGAGCCAGGAATAACGCCTGAGCACGGCCGGGTGTGACCCCCCCCCAAAAAAAAAGTTGGTAGAATGTAGAGTGATTGTATGCTCTTTTATCTTCTATTGTTAAAGGAACAGTAACTAAATGCCAAACTACTGTTGCAGGTAGCTTGTGTGAAGTAGGGAGGAGAAAGATGGCAACCTCATGCTGAAGTCTACTGCTTCCTTCTTTATGTATCTTAGTGCCTAGGGAAATCTAGGATTGATAAGAGTCTTCTATGAGCATTTGCATGGTACAGAACTTAAGTTTCACTAAACCCAGGAGGTCATTGTTAGATTGCACTTGAGTTCTACTTGCTCTGCCTGGTGTGGGAAATGAACCCACCACGAGATTTCCCTGGGACATGTGGAACTAAGGCTGGTATGAGGAATTGATCTTTGAAGGAGAGAAACATCAATTCTAAATCTTACCCAGGCTTTTCCAGAAACATTGCCTTCCTTCACAGAAAAGAACTTCAGGAGGAGACAAATAGTGAAATAAAATAATTTTATTTAGAGATTTTTGAGGAAGGAATGAGAGAATAATGCATTCAAGAGAGAATGCATGTTTCTCTAAGGACGAAGCTAAATGTATACTTCTCAGGTACAGATATGACTCACATACACACTCCATATGGGAAATGCCCTGTTTGTCTTTGCAAAGTTGCTTTTATAAGTTTTCTCTCCCACTGCTCCCACTGCCCCCATATGAGACTTTCTAGGTTGGTAAAAGTCCATTGCTATGATGTTGTCAAGTGGAAGATCTTGGAAAACTTGAAGTGGCCCACCTTCTTGACCTTATCATCTCCCTTTGTTCCTGCTAGAATTTATGTTGGGAAGGAATCTATTTTTTTCTGGGCTGGTGCTGGCACCAATTAAGAGTCTTATCAGGCCTCAATTTCTGTGTCTGCAAAGTGGGTCTAGCCATAATGCTTTTTTTTTTTTTGGCTTCTTCAGGGCTAGTGACAGATAATGACAGAATAGCTTTTAAGTCTCACTTGGTTTTATTACTTCCTGAGAACTCATCACCAGGGATCCCCTATCTACCCGCCTACTTCACTAGTATAAGAAGAATCTTTATCTTCATCTTTTGACAAGATGATGGCTATAATAGTCTTTAATGGTTCTATATTTTACTAGGACATGTAATGTATATTTCTATGATATAATTGGACAGGCAATATGTTTTGTCTTCATTTATTTTTGTCACCTCCTGTGCAGACCTAAAACAGCATAAAATGGTTATATTCAAATACTCATGTAAAGCATAATATTCAAATAAAATGTTTCTCAGCACAGTATTGGACTCTGGAAGTTCCTCCATATATTAATCTTTTAGCTGCTAGAGGCCCCCTTGCCTAAAGATAAACAAGTTTGGCCAGACAACCTTAAAAACCTTCATCCAGTTTTCACTCTGTTATGTTTTCATATATGGGTGATTAATCATAGCTAAGTACACATTTTAAAATTCAAGTGCTTTCATTCTCACAAATCAATCTCCAAGTCCTTGTAGCATGTGCATAATATATAACAATAAATAGAAGCATGGCAATGTGAAAAGGTACTGGAATAGAAAATTGAACTATCGAGGTTGTGATCCTGACAACTAGATTAACAGATATATTTTGGGGGCAGGGTAAGCTACTTCATTTTCCTAAGCTTTTGTTTCCTCTTCTCGGCAATATATTTTTTTATTTGAAAAGTGCATGATTCTCAACCTTTGGGTGGATGGAATAAGAAAAGACAGTTTGAAAACAAATGACCTGCCTGAAAATTCACAGGCTAAACCAAAATATCTGGTACACTCTTCAAAAGTTTTTGGAAGATCTAGAGGGCTCTAGGGGTATTTCTTTCCAGAGAGCTAGAATTGATTTATGATTTTAGTCCAAGGGCCATGAGCAACTCAAGGGTCAAAATTGCTGTTTCCTTGAAGTTATTCCATTCTAGTGAACTCGGGTGAAATGAGGCATGCCCAGCTCTATGAAACCCTGATGAAGCAAACAACCAATTCTCTGAAGCCTCCAACCTGGCTAGAAAAGCGTGCTGACCATCACAACTCTTCCCCACCACACACAGAAAGCTCTCAGTGAGCTTTTCTCATTGAGAAGTTACCAAGGAGCCCCATCGGCAGCAGGAGAGAAGTAAGTTTGTCTCACATCTGGAATTATGGAACTAATCCAGATCACTTTACTAATAGTATTTGAAAATAGATCTCACCTGAAATCACCATCTTCTTATCAATGTGACAACTCAAACATCAATAATTTATTTTAGAAGCTTAATGCTTTTAGATGAAGCAGAAGAGTCAAAAGTATTTTAAGACCTCCAGAGAAGAGGTGAAAGTGGTCATTTGGAGAGAAATGAATAAAACTCAATATTTCTTATTTATTTTTTAAAAAATCATTTAGTCACTAGAATTTAAAATACTGTCAATTATAGGATTTCATGCATATGATGCTTTAAAACCACCTCCTAGCCACCAGATTTCTTTATACCATTACCTCAAGGTGCCCCCTCTCAAACATTCTCTCTAGTCCCCTGATTTCCACCCCATTCCCATATCTCTATCATGGTAAACTTAGTTCTGTAGATCAATTAAGTTTTAAGCTGTTTGTTATTCCTTGACTATGCTTCTCTATATCTCACATATGAGAGAGATTGTCCTATACCTGTCACTCTACTTCTGGTTTTCTTCTTCAGCAAGATTTACTCCAGTTACATCTATGTAGTAGTTATACATATGTACCATGGTTTCTTACTCCAGTCATCTGTTCTTGGACATTTGGATTGTTTCCAGATTTGGGCTAGTGACAATAGTGCTGGATTTAACATAGGAGTAAAAATCCTTTTCTGAATAAAAATTTGGGATCTTTGGGATAGATACCAAGAAGTGGAATTTCTGGGTCATATGGAAGTTAACTTCTTTTTTTTTTTTTTTGAGAAGTCTCCATATTGTTTCTGAAAGAAAACCCAACATTTCTTGTAAAAATATTGTCATAAACCCTCACTCATAGTCTGTAGTTTACAATGAGGAAAAGAAGCAGGCTAGAGAGAGCTTGAAACCTATCATCTGTGCAAACTCTGGCAGCACATAGAACTGAAATGATCATCTTCTGAGTCTCCATTGACTGAACTTAATTAAGAACATCTGGGAAAGGGTCAGATCATTTTTAATCTGCTTAAAATGCCAGTGACATTTTAATCTATTTCTTCTTTTTTGCTGGTTAAAATCACATTTTGTAAGCTCTCCTACAGAAGTTAGCTACATCTCAGGAACAGTCACCAAAGACATATCATGTTTTTAAGAGAAAAATCAAGAAAAGAGCCTGGGGGTTTCTTGATGCAGAGTAGACTCTGCAAATACTTTAAACAGGCAGCACACTTTCAGGAAGAGGAAAATGTGATGGGAAAATTTCTACCAGCAGAAACATTTCTACTATGGCAAAAAAAATGTTTCTTGACCTAAAAAAATGTGTCAAGCAACAGGTTATAAGATGGACACAGCCTGAAAATCTTCTGTCTTGGGCAAAGGACCATGTCTGTGGCTAACCAAACCACATCTGAAGATAAAAGGAGAAAAATAAGAATTCTGGTAATAAATAGACACTTCAATTGCTGAAAATGGAAAAAATCTCATCTTCTAGGATTGTTCAAATTTGCAGAGGAGACATCTGAATTGTTAAAGTAGCTTCCCTAGGGCATTTTAGATCCAGATATTTTCTGGATTTTCCAAAAGGAACTATAGTCCAAGACAACTTTAAGATATCTCAAGGATAGTTTGTAAACTGCCAACATCAGTCTTAGATCAATAACAACAAAAAATGAAGAAAATATGAGAAAGGCCTGAGGGAGAAGGAAAAGGGAGGTAAAGGTGACATAGAAGAGAATTGGGAGGAGAAAAAGGAGAAGTAGGGTTAAGAAGGAAAGGATGAAGAGGTGGGATAAGAAAAAGGAGAGAAAGAGCAAGGATAAACAGAAGGCAATTGCATTTGCTTTATGAAGTGTTTACAATGAGACCAAACATGAGTGTAACCAGAACATAGACAAAAGATGTTCAATAGGTATCGAGGTGGCAGATCTGGCCAGTCTTTTGAATAAAGATGGCAAATGACCTGCAACACATCAGAGCAATATGTGTGCTTAATCCAATTCTACTAAACAAATTCATGTCAAAGAGAAACTCGACTTTTGCAATGATTTTTTTCTCCACAAAAACCATCACTGGATTTCATAGTAACCAAGATTTCATTTCTAGCATTGCTTCTGCAGTTCCCCATTCTTCACCTTATGTTTCTGGTGCTCTATTACTCTAATATGATCCATGCCAATATATAGTGGTTTAAGATATTTCATGTGCTCATGGATTCCATACATCAGAATATACAGCTGGGGAGGACACCGGAATATTTGTATCTACCCCTTTTATATGCAAAAAATGACTTAGAATCATCTGGAGGTCTTTACTCATGGATCCTTGAACTTGAGTGAGGACCGTTGGGTAACATATGGGCTCTCACATTACGATATGGTGAGCAAAGAGTAAGTGTTTCAGAAACCAAGATCATAGGTGGAAATTCCAGCTCAAAGTGGCTCTGGAACTCTTCCATTGTACTCTAATGTCAAAGTTGCCACAGCCCTCTTTAGATTCAAGACAGGAGAATGCAGACTCATCCCTCCATTGAAGGTATGAAAGAATATGTGAATACATTTTAAAACTGTCCCTCATCTCTCTCTTCTGCCTGTCCCTTGCATTTTGAGGTTTTACCTCTCCTTATTTGCTTTGAATTAACTAGATATATGCCTCTTGCATTCTTAGTCACAATGCTGGTTTATTTATGTTAAATAACTTGGGGCTGATTGCCCCTGAGTGTGGAAGACTGGGGTTGGCCTCATGTTGATCTAGACTGTATTTTTGCTGCAATTCTTTGAATGCATGGTTTTACTGGCTCCTTAAAACAACTCCTTGATGAGGGTATAATTATTTCCCATTTAAGAAGTAAGGAAACTAAACCTTGGGAAGCGTAGGCAATTTACCCAAGTGCTCACAGCTACCTAAGTGGTAGAACCATAATTTAAATTCACAATTTAATTGCCACGTGCTATATTTCTCTCAATAGTGATGTTCAGAGGATATTTATGAGACTTTGTATTTGGGTGTGCAGAGTAGATAATTTATTTTATTTTTCTGCTTCCAAATGCCTGCAACATGGGTTGTTAGGACCATATAAGTAATATAGGTCAAAGAATGATAAGAAGCACTAAAAAATATGACATCTGGTGCAAGCACTTAACTGCTGGTGCAAGACCTTCATTCAGAACTTTTTCTCTCAACCACTTACATTGGCACTATTTGAGATAGTGGTTTCTCATTCAGCCTAAATTTGGGTGATATTACAAACAAAGTTCCCTCTAGTCATGATAGATTTGTAGCATGAGGGAGACATTTACATTTGAGATTTTAAGGCACTGATTATTGAGTTTGTACACATTCTACCATTCTTCATTCTATCATAGACTATAACAAACATCTCTTTGTTCTTCAATTTTCATGATTGAAAAATGGCATTAAAATGACAATGCAAAGGGATTATTATGAATAATTAGAAATGGTATGGGGGTATAAAACATCTATCTCAGTGCCCCAGAGAATGTCAACTATTATCCTTATCAAATGTACGAAGCATCTCAGCTATACTCATATAGGCAGTTTGAAGTTACAACCTATAGGGACATCTTGTCCAGCAACGAGCATTTGACTGGTAATGGTAGAATATTAACAGGGAAGCCTTTGGTTGTAAAAATGTCATGGGAAAGAAAGAAATGTAGAGGCTGAGAGAAACAAATTTATGGATTATGATAGGTAGACAGTTGCCTGTATTAGAAATGGTTAATGGCTAGTTTATGCCAGTAGGTGGAACATGGAGAAGAGGGCTAATAATATTAATTTTTTAATTTAGTGAATCATACTGAAATATAGTTAAAAGTTCATCATGATTGAGTTTAGGTTGTATAATGTTTGATTACAAATCCTGTCACCAGTGTCCATCCCTTTAGTTTTACTCCTGTCTCCTAACCTGCCTCTATGGCAGAGCCCGTTTCTTTTTTCCTTTTAGGCAATGTATAGTTGACTTTAATTTTGATCACAGGAATAACATTATGGAGCTGAAGGCTGCCAAATAAAGTTATTTTATAACCAAATAACAGTCGGTAAAAAAAATCATGTTTTAAAAGTTGAGCCTCATTTCCCCCTAGATGAGGAATTTTGAACACTTCCCCTTGTGAGCACCACGGAAGTGTTCTTATTCAAATGGATGCTAGTCTATGATTGTCCAATTATTCACTGCATTCTGCCTTTGATGGCCCAGATGTTCTCAATTTCTTGCAATAAATTCTTTCATCTGAAAAGTCGTTTTACTCAGAAATGCAAAATCCTCTCCAGTTTGCCAGCATTTTTTTTTTTTTTGATGAGCTGGTATAATTGGCCTTCAATTTGCTTATTGTTTTTGCAATCGAAAGCCCAAGTTTAATTTCATTTCTGTAAACCTGTAGACAAGAGCCGGCCATTCTGCCATTTAAGTCATTCTCCTCATTACAATCCACTCTGGCTCTCCCATCTCCAACTCCATCAGCAGGATAAGATTTATGGGAAGTCTTTTTAATTTTTCCTCAATTTATTGTAAGGGAAAGAATTTTTCCCATTGCAAAATATATAACTTGATCCAACAAAAATATTTTTAGGAAACCTCATCTATACCCTGCTATTCTTAAGAGACCAACATATATACTTAATAGCACACATTAATCAATTGATTAACATCTTTAGTGACCAAATAAATACTAACCAATGTTTGTTTTCTGCCGTGTATAATGTGACACCCATGTAAGACCAAAAATAATACAGATATGTATGAGATAGGCTTCTGATGCATCTATTTGTGGAGATTGAGCATGTTCATTCATTGGATGATAGAAAAATTTCCAATAATATCTATTTTCTCATTAAAAATATTAAATGGGTTAGCAAATGTTGAACAAACATTTTACTATGATCAAATATTAGAAGATTAACTTCTGTCTTCACATCATACAATTTTACAATTTCTATGCATTAGTGAAGCTCCTTTTGTTTTCCTAGATGGTTTTATAACCAACCCCATGTTCTGCTTTATAGAGAACTCACTTTTCAAGACTAAGAATACTGCATTGTCCATCTTATCTTATATGTCCATCTTATATGTGAGATTTAGAGAGAGAAGAGCAATGTCCCACAGTCAGTGCAACATCTTTAGGGGAGTCAGACAGCTGACTTTTGCTCTGTGATTATAAGCTTGTCATGGTAACTAAGTCAAGTAAATGAACTTTCCTGTGTGTTACTTTCCCTACCTGTAATGGTTCATTTGAATTTGATGTATTTTCTGGATATGTTTCTGATGATGCCTCTGAATAAAAGGAGTTGAATCTGTTTTAACTATTGAGGAAACTAAAATGGTAATTAAATCCTTCCATAAAAGAAACACCAAGGCCCAGAAGGATTCATTAACAATTTTTTTCAAAACTTCCAAGAGGACCTACTGCCAATAATTTTCAGGTTCTTCCAGGAAATTGAAAAAAACAGAAACACTCCCAAATAATTTTTAATGAAATTAAACATCACTCTGATACCCAAAGCAGACAGTGATACACAAAAAAGAGAACTACAGAGAGAGAGAGAGAAAGAGAGAAAGAGAGAGAGAACTACAGGGACTGAAGCGGTGGCACTAGAGTAAGGCATCTGCCTTGGATGGATGGACCATGGTTCGATCCCCTGGTGTCCCATATGGTCCTCCCAACCCAGGAGCACATAGCCAGGAGTAACCCTGAGCGTCAATGGGTGTGGCCCAATAACAAAGAGAGAGAGAGAGAGAGAGGGAGAGAGTGAGAGAAAGAGAGCAAGCAAGCTACAGATCAATATCCCTGATGAACACATATACAAAGATCCTCAACAAAAAACATTGCTGGCATGGACGTGGGAAGAAATGAACTCTCATTTTTTGCTGGTGGGAATACCTTCTAGTCTAGCCTTTTTGGAAAACAATATGAATATTCCTTAAAAAACTGGAAATTGAGCTCCCATATGATCCAACAATACCACTCTTAGGGATATTCCCTAGGACACAAATACACAATACAAAAATGCCTTCTGCACTCCTATGTTCATAGCAGTGCTATTTACAATAGCCAAATCTGGAAACAACCAGATGCTTAACAACAGATGAATGGATAAAGAAACTGTGGTACAGCTACACAGTGGAATACTATGCAGCTGTTAAAAATAAAGT
>PVKC010046144.1:0-10000 GCA_004027635.1 Crocidura indochinensis
TTTGTTTGTTTGTTTGTTTTTGGGTCACATCCCCCTGGTGCTCAGGGGTTACTTCTGGATCTGAGCTCAGAAATTAACCCTGGCAGGTTCGGGGGTCCATATAGAATGCATGGATTCAAACCCAGGTCCGTCCTTGGTTGGCCACATGCAAGTCAAATGCCCTACCACTGTGCTATCTCTCCGGTCCCCAAATAATTTATTTTATATGACTTTACAACTAAGTGGTATTAAATGATCAAACAATAACAACAACCTAGGGGCCAGAGCAATAACATAGCGGGTAGGGGGTTTGTTTGCTTTTCACACGGAAGATTCCTGACAGGCCTGGTTAGATCCTTGGCATTCCATATGGTCCTCCAAATCTACCAGGAATAATTTCTTTTGCTTGTTTGTTTGTTTGTTTGTTTGGAGGCCACACCCTGTGATGCTCAGGTGTTACTTCTGGTTATGAGCTCAGAAATCACTCTGGCTTGGGGGACCATATGAGACGCAGGGGCATCAAACCTCGGTCTGTCCTAGGCTAGTTCTGGCAAGGCAGATGCCTTACCACTTCTCGCCATCTCTCTGGCCCCCAAATCTGCCAGGAGTGATTTCTGAGCACAGAGCCAGGAATAACCACTGTGCACAACCTAGAGTTAACCATGCCCCTCCCCCCACAAAAAAAAGTCATGGGGATAATTTTCTGCACTCAATCTGACAAAGGTTTGGAGATTTCAACCAAAATACCCTTATTCCTGAGATTTTGGTAGGTTAGGCGTCTGTGCAGAGATCAGTGGTAAAGTGATGAAACTGGGTCATTGGTGTGACAGGGATGATGGGGTGTGAGTGTAACAGCTCAGGCTTTTGCAGGGCAAAGATTTTGGCAAGTCTTTGGCCTATCCCTTCTACTGAGAGTGTCCCAGTTTTCAGATTTTTTACTATTTTTCTAAATTTCAAATTTACTGAGTGAACTGTATTTTATCTGATAATCCGACATAGATTATCTTTGAAAACTTTTTTCTCCTCAAATTTTCTCCTTCAATATTGCTAGCAGCCTTTAAAATGCAAATTAAAGTTGATGCTATCTAGTACATAACAGGAAAATAACCATTTTCTTTCAGAAGGAATAATGTTAAAGGAGCTATAATAGTTGACCAATATGATATTTTATCAGCATGGGTCATGTAAAGTGTGTGTGTGTTAGGGGTTTGAATATTGATTCGGACATTTATTACCTAAATACAGTATTAGAGATTTTGTTTTGTTTCACAGACAAATAGAGCTGATTTTTTTCTATTTGTTAGAATTGTTTCCGTCTTTTCTTTGATGTGATATTTAGTCAATGTGATACTGAACAAAAGTATTCAGTTCTTGTGTATACTAGAGAATGGCCAGAAACTGAAAGCATAAGTAAGTTTAGTTTTATATATACAGACAAAGCATTTTCCAAAGTGTCTATGTTAATGATGAATATTTTTACCAGAAGAAAACTGAGTACTCGATTTGCTTTCTATCCTCACTGAGAATTTGGAATTGTCAAAAGCAATGCAATTAATTTTACTTTGATGGTTTTAATTTGTATGTTCATGATAGCATAATATGTCAAGCATAATTTCCTGAATTTGTTGGCTATTTGAAAAAATTATTTACTTTTTACTAATATAAAGCTGCTATATAAGGCTGTGTATGCTTAGAAATGCACTTCACATCTCATCAAATGTAAGTGGTCACATCAAGGCCATCACACATCCAAAATAATAATGTTTCTCTAAGGTAGTAACTTAGTCCCTTACTATGTATTCAACCTCCTCCTCTCTTCCAGCTCTATCAACATCATTTACATACATCAGAACTGATCAGAGGTCAAGATTAATTCTTTCGCTGCTGTGTCATTTCCTTTGCTTTGCTTTTTTAAAATATCAAAATAAGTAAAAACATTCACTATATCCTTTCTTCTTTTGAGACATTCTACTTCTATTAATCTCTACATTGCCATTCATGTTTCATAAATTGCAAGATTTTGTCTTAAAGTTGAGTAATATTTTATGATGTACGAATACTATATAATGCCTGCTTTTTTTTGCTTGCATTTTATTTTATATCTACTCTTAGGTACTGAGGGTTATTCCAGTGGTGCTTTGAGGACCATGTGGTGCTAGGGATGAAATCCAGGCTTTTGAAAGCAAAGCAACGTCTCTAGTACTCTTATATTCATTTGTTTTAAATTATATATTGTTTTTATTTGGAGGGCCACAGATAGCTGTGCTCATAGTTTACTCTTGATTCTGAGTTTAGACATAATATGCTTCTTTATTTTTCTCTTTTGAGATATGAAGTTACAAACTTGTTTATAATTGAGCTTCAGTTACACAATATTAAAATTTCTGTCACAAATGTCCCGTCTCCCTCCTGGCCCCTCCCCTGCTCTTTACCCTGACTGACTCTATTGCAGGCATTTTTTCCCTTTCTTTTTCTCTTTTATTTTTTATCCAGTAACTCACTGTGGTTTGTAATATAGTTACTGAAGTGATATCATGCATATTTCTTTATATCCTTTCAGCACCCAGTTCTTGTCAAGATGATCATTTCCAATTACCATTTTCACAGGGTTCCTTCTCTGCTCTAACTCTACTCCACTGCTATTTGTGGCAAATTTCCTACCTACTGATCTTCTTAATCCTCTTCTCTATTGTCTCTCAAAGATCAAAGATCAAACAATTAGCAGCATTCAAGGCATAGTTCTACCTATTATATTCACTCCCCTGGTCTACCATATTTTTATCTATTCTTTTTAGTGGGCACCTGAGCACATTTAAAATTTTTGGTACTGAAAATAAAGCTACAATGAGTATATATATGCATATAGCTTTTTCAGAAGAGTGGACTTCAGAAATAGAATTGTTAGATTACACGGTAGATCTATTTTTAATAGTCTGAGAATTTTTATACAGTTTTCATAAATATTGGACAACATTCTTATTATTAATATACAATAGCTCTTATTTCCATATCCTCTCCATTACTTATTTCTGGTATTTTGGCAGAGGCCATTTTCACAGGAGCCATGTATTATTTTAACTTTGATTTCCTCTACAACAAATGATAATGACAAATTTCCATGAACCTTTATTCACGTGGTGTCATAGGTAAAGATTCTTTCCTTTCTCCATTTTATGATCTTGTCAAATTTATCAATATATGTCAGGATTAAATTCTAAGCTCTAAGTTCCAGACATGAATCCAAATACTTTTATTATTATACCAAATTGTTTTTATTTTAATAAAAATGTAGTTTAAATTGAAGTTCAGTAATATATCTTCATTTCAATTATTTTAAGAAATTATTTAGCTGATCGGTCCCATGAGTATATTTGTTCTATATTCTAAAGAAATAACATTGGAATGTATTTGAAAAGAATCACATTTAATCTATATTTTGCTTTAGATAAATATAAATATAAATAAATATATATGATTTCTTCCATAGCTGTAATGGAATACTATTCTATTTTATAGCATCTTGCATTTCATAGTATAATATTTTGTTGAAGTTTTCTTTGTTTTTGTGTCATACCTACTTGTGACTTACTGTTCTGTGCTCAGAAATCACTACTGCCTACGCTCAGGGGAATATATGTGTCCTTAGGAACTGAACCTGGTTGGCCAGTAAAAGATAAGTAACCAACCAACTGTACTACTGCTCTGGCCATTTTGTGAGGGATTCTGCATCTGTGTTTTTCAGGGGCATGGGAATCCCATTCCCTCTCTGGGAATTGTGGAACACACAACCCAGCATTTCACAATATTGGAGCAAAAACTGACCTCATAAAATATACTTGGAATAATTTCTCTTAAAATTATTAATTGATTTTTAGAGCTATATCTGACTATGCTAAGAACTTACTCCTGGCTTTGTGTTCAGGAATAACTCTTCATTGCATGGCCTAGGGGACCATGTGTGATTCCAGGCATAGAACCCAGATTGGACACATGCAAGTCATGTGCCATACCCACTGTATGGTCACTTTGACCAATAATTCCCATTTTGTAAAAAAAAAAAAAAAAAAAGTTTGCAATGTCTAATAAATAATAGAGTACAAGTGATTTTTGAATCTATTGGTTGAAGATACTGTTGAAATCTACTTGTTCTGGCTTTTGTTTAGAGGAAGATTTAATTGATATTTACTTTTTGCTTATAAGTAGTCTGGCTTTACTACTGATTGAGACTTGCAATGCTTTATAGCATTAAGAATTTATTCCATTTATTTTAGATTCTCTAGAAAAGTGGCATACATTTTTTCATGATTGACTAATGCTCTGTAACATTTCTATTGCAGTCCTTTCAGTCTATTAATTCTATTTTTTCAATTTTCTTCTTTTTGTAGCTTATGGATCTAAATTATGATATAATAACAAATAGTAAATTCTGTTTATGTTTTGATTTAAATCACTGCAATGATATTTTATATTGTATTTTATTATGTTTATATCTGCTCTAATTAGCTCCTTCTACTGACTGTAGCGTTAATTTCTTCCTTTTTCTACAAGTAAGTATGGGTAGATTATGTCTGTTTCTTTCATGTTTTAAGCTGTATTGTTATAAATTTTCCTCTTAGCATTAAACTTGTTATGTCCTATATATTTTGCTAATCCATGTAAAATTTTATTTAATGTTATATCATTTGAATTTTATTAAATTGTTAATTTAATTTTTATTAGTATCAATATTTAAAAATTTATTATTTAATTCTCAGTGAACCTATACATATATATATATGTTATAGAACAATGTTTGATACCATATATTTAGGGGTTTGTTGTCTATGTAAACATTTCAATGGGATTATTATGTTACTGACCCTACCCTGATCGGTGATTATGCCCTGCCCTAGGGTGTGACTGGCATTCTGCTCCCACCCTAGGTTGGTACCTGATTCTGCTCCCACCATTGAATGGTACTTGATCCCACCATTGGGTGGTACCTGATTCTGGGGGATAAAAGCGAGGGTCTGTGGAAGGCAGGGGGCTTTTTGGCTGGAACTGATGCTGAGGCTTTTGGCTACAGTCTTGTCCTCCGAATAAAGCTGATATTTTCACAAGTCTGACTGTCTGCTAGCCTTTTAACTGCAGCTTCACCTCAGAACCGCCGGTTGAATAGGGTGGCAGACGCGTGCTCCGAGCTGAAGGGAAAGACCTCATCCTCCATCCCTCCATCAGTCAACACCATCAAGGGCTGACTTGCAACAGGGGTTTTCTTTTTTTTTTCTGCTTTATTTATTTATTTATTTATTTATTTATTTTTCTATCATCATTTAAATTGTTAAAAATCTATATAGATAAATATACCAGGGTATTTTATTCTGATTTGTTTCTTCTAATTTATTGTATTGCTATCACCATAAATTATTTTTACTCTTCAAAGCAAATGTTATTTTAGAGGCAAGGAAATTTCATTATTATTCTAAGAATCTCCTCTTTGCTATTAGTCTCTCCCCATATATATGAATAAATAGAAACTGTAGTAATATATATGTATGTATATACATATACAGATGTATATGTATGCCAGAAAGATGGTACAGGGAGTATAGGAAGCAAAGTTTTACCATAGTTGAGAACAATCACCATGTATGTTCTTCATAACACCACTAGAAGTTATTTCAGAGCACAAAAATAGGAGTAAACTATATTCATCCCCAATTCCTCCACAAATAAAGTCTGTGCAATAATAATTAAATGTCAGCATTATGAGAGATTCATAAAAGAAAAATAATGGTGGTGCACATATGTTTGAAATTATAATCTATTTGATTTTTAAAACTTGGCTATTATAAGAATTTTTAGGGATGATGGAGTAGTGGCACTAGAGGTAAGGCGTCTGCCTTGCAAGCACTAGCCTAGGACAATGGTTCGATCCCCCAGCGTCCCATATGGTCCCCCAAGCCAGGAGCTATTTCTGAGTGCATAGCCAGTAGTAATCCCTGAGCGTCAATGGGTGTGCCCTCCATAAAAAATAATTTCTAGAGTCATAAAAGCAGAACACTATTTTTAGTGAATGTACTTCTTGATCTTGGGGAAATAATGATTTTAAAGAACTAGAGAACTCTGTTTATATGAGTAAAATAGTAATGTAGTATCAGTAGGAATATTACACATATGTAAGAGCTTCAAAGTAGAAGTGTTAATCAGTTGAACTTATCAACCTGCAGAAATTATTGTTAGGATTTTGGACAATATTTCTTGGTAGACTTTGATAAGTACTTTTATAGACAAAATATCAATTAAATATAAATGATGTGAACTCATCAATGTGAATGGATTTAAATTTATGTGTACTGAACTCATCAATCTGAAGGCACGAAATAGGCAGATAAATTTAAATGCATATTACAACTATATTATATTCATGAGACTCATTGAAGCAATAAGGCAAACATAAACTAATAAAAGGTTTGAAAAGTGACATTTAAATTAATAATTTTAATAGGTAGAATCCAAGCCTAAAAGTGACCAATATAATGGATATATGAAATATAACATATATGAGCAACATAGAATCTCTGAAGTATATAAAATATATTGTACTAGTTCTAAAGGGATGCAATGAAAGTAGCACAAAAGTAGTAGGGAACTTTAGTACCATATATAATAGGCACATCTTTTAGACAAAAATCACCAAGGAAACAAAAGACCTTCAATGACAGCTAGATGAGATACTTTTAATAGATATATCCAGTTCATTTCACATTTAAGAAGCAGAACATATATTCATTTTTAGTGATTATGTAAAAATATAGAGGATAGACTATATTAGGAAACCAAAAATATATTATGAATATTTAAATTATATCAATCACCTTTCAGATTATAATGTCAAAAATCAACCAAAAAAGGTGAAATCTTTAAATTTTTAAGAAATAATAAAATATATTCAATAACTCTAGTCAATAAGTAGATCAAAAGTAAAATTTTAGAAATACCTGGAGATAACTGAAAATAAAATCTCAGAGAACTTGTGGGATGTAACACTGTCAGTACTAAAAAGATGTTTATAACAATATCAAAATCAGCTTACTTTAGTAAATAAACAATAAGAAATTAAAGAAATCTAAATTCAGATCTAATGAGGCTTGGAAAAAATAGAAATAGAAGTTGTAATACTAGAATGCTAGAGTATAAATGAAAATGAACAAAATAGAGGGAAAAACTGAAACAGATAAACAAAGCCAAGAGTGTTGGTAATGCTCCTGATTCAATGTCACTATGTACCTGAAATACTACTGTGAATTATTTGTAAACCATTTTGGTCAAAATAAAAATTATTAATCTTAAAAGAAAAAAAAACAAACAAAGCCAAGAGCTTTAAAAAAATATAACAAAATAAATAAATCTCTAACAATATGCACTAAAAGTAAGAGAGAAAACAGTGCCAATACTAGGGTACAACAGCAAGTAAAGTACTTTATTTACATGTCACTAACCCAATTAAATCCACTGTTGATCCCCAAATCTGCCAAGAGGAATCCCTGATCAGAGAGAAAAGAATAAGCTTTGAAACTGTGTTTTAGACTAAAACCAAACCAAACTACACAAATAAAATCAATGTAATAGTATATCTATTTCACCAAAGTTTAGGATTTACCCCAAACCAGATATATAATAATTTACAAAGTATTGTTTTGGTATAAAATAGAAATTTTTTTTCTTAAGGCATGACTATTTACAAAGTTATTCATAGTTAAGATTCAGGAATACAGTTTACAGACCCAGTCCCACTACCAGTGTCAACTTCACTCCACCAATGTCCTAAGCCAGAAGTAGCACCAAGTATTTATAAAATTGCTATATATATTTAAAAATATCATGGCAGGAACAAAGACATAAACTAAGTGTTGAAGATATATATATCTTATATATATATATATATCTTCAAAACTTAGATATATATATATATCTTCAACATATATATGTATATATAATGTTTGATTCTCAGAATTACCTGAAACTCTAAGTTCTTTTGGGGGGTGGGGGTCAAAACCAGCTGCACTCAGGGCTCTGCACTCAGAAATCACTCTTGTCAGGAAGGGGGGATTATATGGGATGCTGGAATTCAACCATGGTCAGTCTTGGCTTGGCTGCATGAAAGGTAAATGCCCTACTGCTGTGCTATCTCTCTGGCCCTGAAACTCTTAAGTTCTATCGAGAGCAACTCCAAGTAAAGAATTAGAGTGGTCCTTGTGCCCCTCAGTGTGAGAACCTTCAACACTCAAATTAAAAAAAGAAAGTATCAGGGCAGAACTAAGGGAAAATTAAGTAGTTTGAAATTTAAAAGATAGAATTTGAATCTTCCAGTAAATGAGTAGTGCTCCTGAAGGTTGCAGGTCTAAATATCAAGAGAATGGGGACTAGGCACTCTACACATGAAGTTTGTAGGAATACTAACATTTAAAATATAAAATATGGGGCCAGAGAGATAGCATGGAGGCAAGGCATTTGCCTTTCATGCAGAAGGTCATTGGTTCGAATCCCAGCGTCCCATATGATTCCCCATGCCTGCCAGGAGCAATTTCTGAGCATGGAGCCAAGAGCAATCCCTAAGCACTGCTGGGTGTGATCCCAAAACCACCCAAATAATAAATAAATAAATAAATAATAAATAAAATATATAAAATATTCTGTCATATAGTCACTCTCCAACCATTAAAAAAAGAGTTTGTTCTATTTTGGTGGAAATTAAAAATTGATGCCAGACTGACCCATTATGGGAAATAAATATGACATAAGTAAATAAATATGATATATTTATTTTTAAGGACAATTATTATTATAAGATCAATATCTTACAGTTACTTTGCATAATAGTTTATATGCTAAAAATAATAGTCTTAACCTAGCTTATCTTTATATTTTTTCTTACTAATTCTCTCTTTATTTCAAACTACATTTCCCAGGACAGAGTCCCTTTGGATTCTGAAGAGAATTTTCTACCCCCGCCAATAATTTAATTCCTAAGTGCCAGTGAAATTTAGTGTTTCTTACCCAATTTTAAACATATTAGGAAGGATTTCCTGAAAAAAATCATATCTTGCAAATTACTTAATTATTTTTGTTTGGATTGTGGTGATTCTGTAATTGTAGATTAATTGGTTCCATCTGTTCTGTGATTTTTTTCCAATTAACAGGTAATAGCTTTTGAAAGTCAGTTCAGTTTTGACATGTGTAGGAATGTATTTAAGATGGTAATTCCCCCCCAGACCCAATGCTTTCTGCTGCTATATTTCTTTTTTCTTTTTCAATTCCTGAGGCAAATGTCACATTCCTCCTGTGGGGTAGTTGAGATTTTTCTAGGACAAATCTTCCTGAATAGGGTCATAAACTTGTTTCCTTGCGGTTGGTATTTTAGGCTCATTTGTTATTTGCTGCTGTTCCGAGTACTGATTAATGACAGTAATTTTAAGACTAGAGGTGTTTTATTATTTTTTTTTAATTTAAAAAATTGACTGACTGTTTGATTAAGTTTCCTCCAGCTGTGCTTTCATATTAATAGAGAATTCTGACTGCTGAATACCTGCTGTAAGCAGAAGAAGGGAACAGGAATTGAAGGCATGTGAGCTTTCCAAATTATCTGAGCATACATAAATACTAAAGTCTATCAGTATCTACTGAAACACTGCCCTATAATGTTACATTACCAAGTGACAGGAATTATGAAAGAAACACATGATGTTTCTTAAATACCTCCTTTTCATAATCATTATAGATATCATCATTAAGGTAAATAATTTTATTTATTTACTTATTTATTTGGTGTTTGGGTCACACCTGGCGGTGCTCAGGGGTTACTCCTGGCTATCTGCTCAGAAATAGCTCCTGGCAGGCATGGGGACCATATGAGATGGCAGGATTCGAACCAACCACCTTAGGTCTTGGATCGGCTGCTTGCAAAGCAAACACCGCTGTGCTATCTCTCTGGCCGCAAGGTAAATAATTTTTAGAATTCCAATATATAATGGCATATGAT
>PVKC010046145.1:0-11236 GCA_004027635.1 Crocidura indochinensis
TAGTTTATTATTTTTAGTCTGATATGCACCACTAGTACCACGTGGTTTTGTGGGCTTTTGCATAGTCACATTATAATTGGAAACATATACAAGAAAGTTCTTAATCTTGTAGAGATAGGAACACACTAATTTTATATTGCAATGGGGCCTTACACCCTGAACACTTGTCAGAGTGATTTGGCTTAGACTTCAGAAGAATGGACATTGGCCATTCACTCCGAATATTGAATATCATCTATAAAAGTAGCACAGTTTTCTACATCAGCACCAGGAATTTGACTTCTACCAGGGAAGGCCCTAATGTTGCCCTAGCATCAACTTGCTCCAGAGTAAGCTCATATGACACCCTGACAATTTGGTAACAGCAACAACCTGCTTTCAGGGCAGGGTTCGTTCTCTGCATTGCCAACTAATGCTGTTAAAACCAGAAGATGCTCCATGTTACCCTGGCGTTGACATAGAATCTATACAAAACCCAGGATCTCTAACTAAAGAAACTTGACCACAACAACCATGATTGTAAAGAGATTTTATTGGGACCACAAGGAAAGACTTTGGTGTTAGACTTAGTATGCCTGGAACCTGTAGCTCGTCTTATGCCAGAATGCTTCATGAGTAATATTTTTTTTTTTTTGGATTTTGGACCACACCCAGCAGTGCTCAGGGGTTACTCCTGGTTCTATGCTCAGAAATAGTCCCTGGCAGGCACAGGGGACCATATGGGATGCCGGGATTCATACTATCATCCTTCTGCATGAAAGGCAAACATTTTACCTCCATGCTATCTCTCTGGCCCCACATGGGTAATATCTTATGCTTTTAGGTAAAAGATTTTTACTTTCTATTTTCCCAATATTTTAAAAATATTATCATTATTTAAACACCATGGTTACAAATATGATTGTAATTGGGTTTCAGTCATAAAAAGAACACCTCCCTTCACTAATGCAACATTCCCACCACCAATGCCTCATCTCTCTCCTCCCCCACCCCCTGCCTGTAATTGAGAAAGCCTTTATACTTCTCTCACTCATTAACATTGTCATGGCAGTTGTTAGTTTAGTTATTTCTCTAACTGCACTCACCACTCTTTGTTGTGAGCTTTATACCACGAGCCAGTCCTTCAAGCCCACATATTTGAGCATTACAATATCTTTCATTTTTCTTAAAACCCATAGATGAGTGAGGATATTTGTGTCTCTCTCTTCCTCTAACTTATTTCACTCAGCATAAGAGTTTAATATGAAAATTAATTTAATAGGAAAATAATAGGAACATTTTATGACTTCATCTTTCCTAATGTGTGATTAATATTCCATTCTATATGTAAAACAGTTTCTTTAACCATTCATATGTTGAAGGGCATCTTGATTGTTTCTAGATTCTGGCTATTGTAAAAAAGTGCTGCAATGAATATAGGTGTGATGAAGTTATTTTTTTACTGTATTTCTGTGTTCCTAGGGTATATCCTTAGGCATGGTATAGCTGGATCATATGGGAGTTCAGTTTTCAATTTTTGAGGAATCTCCATATTGATTTCCAAAAAGGCTAGACAGAAAGCATCCTCTGCAGCAGTGAATGAGAGTTGCTTTCTTTCCGCATCCCCACCAGGACTGATTGCTCTTGTTCTTTATGATGTGTGCCAGTATTTATGGTATTAGCTGGTGCCTCATTGATGTTTTGATTTACATCTCCCTGATAATTAGTGATTTGGACCCTTTTTATGTGCCTTTTCGACATTTGCATTTCTCCCTTGAGGAAGTGTTTATTCATATTTCTAATTTTTTGATGGGGTTAGATTTTTCTTGTTAAGTTCTGTATAACTTGTATATCTTAGATATTAGCCCCTTCTCTGATATGTATTGGGTGAATAGTTTCTCCTATTCAATGGGTGGGTTTTGTATTTTAGGCAATATTTACTTTGAGGTTTAGAAGCTTCTCAGTTTAATATAGTTCCATCTGTTCATCTCTTCTTCCAGTTGTATGGAAAGTGGTGCTTCCTCCTTGAAGATGCCTTTAGTCTCAATGTCACAGAGTATTTTACCTACATATTGTCCTATATACTGTATGGATTCAGGTCTAATATCAAGTTTTTTCATCCATTTTTATTTGAACCCTGTGCATGGTGTTAGATGAAGGTCTGAGTTTGCTTGTTGAAGAGGCTTTCCTTGTTCCATTTGGCATTTCTTGCACCTTTATCAAAGATTAATTGATTATATGTCAAGGGAACATTTTCTGAACACTCAAGTCTACTCAAATAATCTGAGGTCTGTTTTTATTTTAATATCATGCTGTTTTTTGACTATACCTTTGTACTACAATTTAAAGTTGGGGAAAGTGATGCTTCCCATGTATGTTTCCCCAAAGGTTGTTCTAGCTAGTCGTGGGCTTTTATTGTTATTAATGAATTTCAGGAGTGCTTGATCCACTTCGTTCAAGAATGTCATGGGAATCCTTAAAAGATTGCATTAAATATGTATAATGCTTTGGGGATATTGACATTTTAATGATGTTAATTCTAGAAAACCATAAGCAGGGTATATGTCTCCATTTCCTTGTTCCTCTTTTATTTCTTGAAGTAGGGTTTTATAGTTTTCTTTGTATAGGTCCTTTACATCTTAAGTCGACTCTAAGATATTTGAGTTTGTGTGACACTAATGTGAATGGATATTTTGTTAATATTCATTACTTCTCTAACATTATTGGTGTACAGAAGGCCATTGATTTTTTTCAATTTTGCAGCTTGCCAATTTGATATATAAATTTATTGTTTCTAGAATAATTTTGGTAGAGACCTTGATTCTTCCTTTCCTATATGAATGCCCTTGATATTTTTTTCTTGCCTAATTGCTATAGCAAGGACTTCCAGCATTATGTTGAATAGAAGTGGTGAATAGGGCAGCCTTGTCTTGTTTGAGATTTTAGAGGAAAGGCTTTTAGTTTATCTTCATTGAGAATAATATTTGACATTGTCTTGTGGTAGATGGCCTTAACTATACAGAGAAAAGTTTCTTTCATTCCCATCTTGATGAGAATTTTAATCAATAATGGGTGTTGGACCTTATCAAATGCTTTCTTTGCATATATTGATATGATTATATGGTTTTTTATTTTTCTTTTTGTTGATATGATGTATTATATTGATTGATTTATATATGACAAGCCATACAAAAATTGCATTCCTTGTATTCCTTATGTATTGCATACATAAATTCTTGAATTCCTGGGATGAAACCTACTTGTTCATGGTGTATAACCTTCTTGATGAGGCGCTGGATTCTATTTGCCAGAATTTTATTGAGGATATTTGCATTTGTATTTATCAGGGATATTGGCCTGTAGTTTTCTTTTTAGACAGGATCTCTGTCTCGGACCCACTGGTTGTTCAGTAGCAGGCTGTTTAATTTCCAGTTGTTAAAGTTTTTCTTCTGTGTCCCTTTGTAGTTCACATCTCATTTCAGAACCTGTGGTCAGCAAAGATAGCCTGCAAAATTTCTATTTTCTTGATTTTATGCAGGTATGTTTTATGTGCCAGCATGTGGTCTATTGGAGAATGACCCATGTACATTGGAGGTGAATGTGTATCCAAGTTTCTGGGGATGGAGTGTCCTATATATAACTAAGCCTCTTTAGGTCCATGTTGAGGTCATCCACAATTATTGTGTTATTATTGATGCCTTCTTTCAAATTTAACAATAATTGTATTAGGTAATTTGCTGGTCTCTCATTAGATGTGTATATGTTTAGTAGTGTGATTTCTTCCTGATGCACATATCCCTTGATTAGTATAAAGTGTCCATCTTTGTCCCTACAACTTTTCTGAGTCTAAAGTCGGTGTCATCAGATATTAATATAGCCACCCCAACTTTTTTCAGTGTGTTGTTTCTTGGATGACTTTCCTCCAGCCTTTGATTTTGAGTCTGTTTGTTCTGACTATTCAGATGTGCTTCTTATAGGCAGCAGAAGGTTGGGTTCATCTTTTTTTTAATCCATTTTGCCACTCTGTGTCTCTTAATTGGTGCATTTAGTTCATTGAAATTGAGGGAGATGATTGTCATAGGATTTAATGTCACCTTTGTGTATAAGTTTGGTGTGTTTATTCATCCTTCTCATCTCGGAACTCCTTGATATTTTACTCAGCTACTTTTATTCTTCTGTTCCAAGTTTCTATTGAGCATTTTTTTTAAAATAGCACCTACCACATTTTCATGTATGTCATTTATGATTTTAAGAGTTTTCTCATTTTTGAATCTTATGCTTGTGCTTTGCTGACTGCTCGAGCCATAGTTTCTTTGAGCTCATTAAATACCCTCACCATGTTTTTCCTCAAGTCTGAGCATTTACTGAGCTGGTTGGTGATTTTGTGCCATTAGTGATGCTGTTTTAAGTCATAGGACTTTGTTGACTTTGACATGCTTTGCACTTTGTTTTTCTGTTTTCTTGGCATGCTGGGGGTGAACCCTTATAGTTAGATTCCCTTGGAAGGTACTAAAGGATGGGCCAAGGGCTGCTGTTTTCTTTTCTGCCCATTTTTACTGAAATACTGAAAATGTAACTGTGAGCATCCAGTCTTTTGTTGAGCAGACTAGAATGTGGGCTAAGGAACTGTGGTGTAGGCCAGTGAATATGGTGCAGGTCAGGTGTGGAGGCTGCTGGGATATAGCCAGAAGGGAGGGTCAGTGATGTCAGCCAGAGGCAAGTCTTCCCTGGATGATGTAATAGTGAACATCAGGCCAACAGCTGTAGTACAGATGGACCCATGAGTAGGGCCTTACTCTATACTTTTATGTCCCAGAAGGAAGAATGTCTTCAATTATGAGAGCCGCTTGTATTTTGTTGGAAAATTTTCCAGTTGTTTCCATTGCTGTTGGATTGGAAATAAAATTTTCCTTTGAACCCAGTTATTTACCTGGCATCTTCATGTGGATCTGGGATGCAGTTTTTTATTCAGAAATAAAAAGGGCAATATGCTCAAGTAGGACACATTTTAGTTTTTTCCTCCAATGTTGCAGAAAGCTCAACACAATATTTGCATATTTTTCAAATTGCTCTGTATGCTTTCTGATGCAGTGCTAAGCAAATCAACACATTTATCTAAGGAGGAAATACTATTCTAAAATACATTGAGAAACTAATTTGCTAAGAATCTTTCTGGTGTTTGTATACCTTTCTCTTTCTCTAAAAATAAGCCCCAAAGACCAGGCACCCCTTCATTAATAATAGTGCAAATCACAGTATCAAAAAGGAGAGAGAGAGAAAAGAGAAGCAATTTGCCTGTCCTAGGGCAAGGCAGGGGTGAGGGGAGTAGGGGATGAGAGGGAAACAGGAGACATAAGATGACAAGAAGGGTGCACTGGTGAAGGATGGTGTGCATTATACAACTTAAACTCAACAATGAACAATTTTGTAACCATCGTGCTTAAATAAAGCAATTAAAAATAATAGCCCAATAGAAACCTATAAAATAGAAAGACCATAAATCAATTAGTCAAGTTAGTGACGTCCTTTAGGACACCCAAGAAAAATGTAAAGGTGCATTTAAATATACAAATTAAAATTTGAATACCTGGGAGGGAAATAAACATCATTGGAATAGAATGTCAACTCATTTGGGGAGAAAAAATAACAATAGGAAACTAAACCTACCACATTTGATGGACATTTTTTCTGTACCTCTCTTTAGGAATCAGCACCATGTGAAATTTTAGTTCTCCTCATGGTTCCATCCACTTCAACAACAGGGACTCATTGTTTTTTGTTTGTTGTTAACACTGGAAAAGTCTTTTCAAGATCTATTTCACTACCTTTTGGGGAAGGTTTCAGAAGACAATGCTGAAAGACTCTGTGGTGTGTCCACATTGAAGTCAATTTCTCCATGTGCTGTTAGCACAGAGACCACAAAGGGGTGGGTACAGTGGGCTCCACTCAATTTACCTCCAAACTGGCCCTGAGCATTTTCATCAGCTGTAAAGTGGCAGGGACAGTGGGCCTGGGGGCAGTGCTGCCCTGACTGTAAGCTGTAGGCACTCGGCTGAACTTGGGTCTCAGGGTACTGAGGGAGCCTCATCTATAGACCAGTTGTCTGGGGCTTAGATCAGAAGGGGCCACATGCCTAGATCTTTCTCTATATTTGTTCTGTCTGATGGTTCATATTAGAAATATTAGGTTACAAATATCTCCCAGCTGTTCCATTTCCTACCTTTCTTGGTTTTGGTAAGGTGACAAATAGAATAGATTTATCAACATTTTTCCCCATTGTGAAAATGTCAGCGTCAGCTTCCCAAATGCAACAGCAGTAAAGCTCCAAATTTTAACAAATGTCACCGGGACTTCAACCACTTGCCTTTTCGTGATGAAGATACCCACAGAGGCAAGCTATCTTTCTTCTTGTTAAGCAGAAGTGGAAGAGATATTTAGGAGTGTATCAGTGCATCTTGCTAACTGGGAAGGCTGTCAGAAAGGGCGCAAGACACAAACAGAAACACTTTAACCATGTCCTGGAGCTTTCTTGGGTTTTGTTTTGGGGAGCATGCCTGGCCATGCTCAGGGCTCACTGTTAGCTCTATGGTCAGTTCACTCCTGACAGTGGTTGGGGACTGTATGTGGTGACTAGAATTGAACCGGAGGTTGCTGCATTCAAAGCAAACATTTTACCCCAGTACAGATATCTCCCCAGCCTGACTCCTGGGAATTTTGTAGCTGAATTGTAACTTGTCAACAAAGTGAATCAGGAAGGCGGGGCTAGACACTTAGTTTTGCACAAGGGCCCTCCGGTGAGTGACAATCTCACATCTTCAATCCTTTTCTTTCTTATTTATTTACTCACTTTGGCAGTGGTTTAGACTGTACTCAGCATCTCCCACTGGCTTACCAAGATCTCCTCACTGAGAAACATCCCAGGTCCGTCCATTATCTTCTAGTTCCTCTTAGATTTTTCTCTTTAAAATTGGAGTCTTTCCTATACTCTAGGCAGGCTTTCTACTTCACATTTTGTTATGATAGTTCTCAGTGTAATTATTTCTGTGACTGCACTAAATGATCCCTGTGGTGAGCTTCATGTCAGGAGCTGGTCCCTTCAGTCCTCCTCTATTTTGTCTCTGAGAATCATTACACAGATGTTTTTCATTTTTCTCAAAACCCATAGATGAGTGAGACCATTCTGTGTTTATCTCTCTCCCTCTGACTTTTTTTCACTCAGCATAATAGATTCCATATACATCCATGTACAGGAAAATGTTATGACTTCATCTCTTCTGATGGTAGATAATATTCCATTGTGTATATGTACCATAGTTTCTTTAACCATTCATCTATTGAGGGGCATCTAGGCTATTTCCAGAGTCTGGCTATTGTAAACAATGCTGCAATGAATATAGGTGTGAGAAAGGGATTTTTGTATTGTATTTTTGTGTTCCTAGGATATATCCCTAGGTGTGGTATAGCTGGATTGTATGGGAGCTCAACTTCCAGCTTTTGGAGAAATCTCCGTATCGCTTTCCACAAAGGTTGGACCAGATGGCATTCCCAGCAGCAGTGATTAAGAGTTCCTTTCTTTCCACATCCCTGCCAGCACTGCTTATTCTCATTCTTTCTGATGTGTGCCAATCTCTGTGGCGTGAGATGGTACCTCATAGTTGTTTTGATTTACATTTCCCTGATGATACTTGGGATGCTGGTCATGGGAATGTTGCACTAGTGAAGGATTTTATATATGCATATATATATTAAAAAAATCAAAAAAAAAAGAAAATAAATGGCTTCCAAAAAAAGATGCTAATGTTTGAAGATAATAGTGTAGACCTACATATAGAATCAATGATACAATGAAGTCTCATAAGGTCTTACTGTATTTTCCGACTTTTGAAACGATAAAAGTCAACTGAAAATCGGGGTCGTCTAATACGCCGAGCATATCCTGAAAAACGTTTTGATATGGCGCTAAACGAAAATTGTCTGGCTATTGCCACGAAAGAATTTTCCAACTCAATCCTGCACCAATCACTGCAAGGCTGCTTGGACCGCCTCTGTAACTCAACCAATCCACGTAGGCTTTTATGCATGCAAATTATACAAGGTTCTGTACCCCAATTTACACTGTAAAAAGCCTGCTCAGATTGACCAGAATCAGAGAAGAAGTGACCAGATTCAGAGAGGAAGTCTAAAATTAGGGAGTGTCTTATACATCCGGTCTTCTTATATGCCGGAAAATATGGAATAATTATTTCAACAATATTCCAAAGAATTTCTGCTTCTACTCTTATAATCAATTTTATTTTTAGGTTGTCTAAATGACATGGAAGACTAATTTTTTAAACACATATTTATCACCTAAGTGAATAACATAATCTAAAAGTTATTTTTGTATAGTAATTATTTCTTATTTAGTTATTTTTTACTAATTAAACTGTTATGAAATTATTAGATTAAGTTACTTATAGGTAAAAATTAAATTGGAGTCTTGTACCACAGTTTCATGATCTACTCATCTGCTCTCAGGCACAAAATTTGCTCTTACATGGATGATTATAGAGATCACTGTGCTGAGTAAAATAAATAAGAGGGAGAGGGATAATAGAATAATATCACTTATTTGGATATGGGATATAAAGAAAAATAAAAGACAGTTTGGTAATAATATGCAGAGACAATGGAGACAAGGGCAAGGGCAACCAGTTGATGGGAGGAAGCTTGCCACAACGAGTGCAGGAACGCATTGGGAATAGAGAAGAGATCACTATGACATAATAATTGGAATTGATAACGCTGGACAAGAACTGGATGTTGAATGAAGGTAAAGTGATATGCATTAGATTCCTTTGTTAACAATAATGCAATCTATGGTGTCTATTAGGAAAAAAAGAGGGAAGAGGGTGAGAGTAAAATAAATGCCTGTCTCAGAGGTAGGGCAGGGTAGGTGGGAGGGAAACTGGAGACATTGATTATAGGAAATATGCCCTGGTGAAGCATGTTGGACCTTGTACATTGTATGACTGAAACTCAATCATGAACAACTTTGTAACCAATGCGCTTAAATAAAAGGGAAAACAACAACAACAAACACCTTGTTATAAATAATAAAATAAAACAAAACTGAAGTCTTGTGTTTCCACCACATCTCCCATGCCCTGAGTCTGCTGAGCCTCCTGCCCCTTCTCAGAGAACCTTAGAGGGCTCCACAGTCTGGGTTTGGGTCTGAGCTGATTCCCAGACTCTTCACAGGCTATTTCCCCAAACTTTCAGGTTTTGTTTGTATCCTACTTATTTCTGTTTACTCATGGGAGCCCTCCATGTAGTGCTGAGGAGGCCCCAGTGACTCCTACTGGGAATTTTTGGCCAATTGGGTCAGTGGTTCCATGGGGAGTGTCCCAGGTACAATGCTGCATTGACCCTGCAGTGCCAAAAATTATCTGGGCTACTCAGGGACTCTGGGAATCCCCATAGCTGTAATAGGTAATGCTTGGGAGTGCTAAGGATCCAGCTAGCATGCAAGGTATGAACCCCAATTCCCACTCTATCTCTCCAGCTACTTCTTTCCTACTTGAAAAAAATGAAAGTGGGCCTGGACCTTGGAAAGATTTCAGAGACAAATTAAATCTCTGCCTGTTGTAAAAATCTATGTGTTTCCCACTTTAGGAACCTGCCCTGCATCTTTTTTTTTCTTTTTTGGACCACACCCATAACGCTCAGGGGTTACTCCTGGCTATGTGCTCAGAAATAGTTTCTGGCATGGGGGACCAAATAGGCTGCCAGGAATTGAACCGTGGTCTGTCCTAGGTTAGCTTGCACAAGGCAAACACCCTACTGCTTGCACCACAGCTCCAGCTCCCTGCCCTGCATCTTATAAGAACAGTCTTGAGAGGTTGAAGGTACTTTTCGCACCTTCACACACTTGACCTGGATTTGGCAGAATTGTTTGAGCACCAACATCTGGTTCTGGACTATGGGAGGCCAGAACTTCTTGCTCCTAAATTGCTGCTTTGTTTCTTAGACTCACCAGCTTCCCTGCACTCTCCATCCCCCATCCCCTGCCAGCAATGACAAAGCTCAGATGTAGCAGCACCAACTGCCTTTTCACCAAAAATGAGGGGATTCTGAAATAAGAGATCAGAGCTCCCGCATTCCTGTGCAAGAAGAATTGTAGCTCTCGATGGCAACAGATGTTGATTAGACATATTGTTTTGATCATTTCACAACATCAGCAAAATACCCAGGCATTGCATTGTACAGCCAGAGCTAATATGCCTGTGCCAATCACCCAGTGGCCCCATTTCTTCCCCGAGGATGGCTTCTCAGACTCCCTGGTAGCTTGAAACATACACTGTGCCCAACTGTATCTGAGAATATCTGTGCCTTTTCCTGTATGAAAATATCAAGGCTCAATCTTTGATTTATAAAAATTAAGCACCGTAGGAGTTGAACAATAATTGAAAAAAAATGGAGCAGCCATAACACATGATCTATGAATGGTATGTGAATGTGTGTTCTCTCAAACTATCTTCTCTGTGCTAGATTTTTCAGAGTATGGCTCATCTCCAGGAAACAAATAGTTAACTAAAATGAAAGGAGTGGACGGTATAATTAAGGGGCAAGAGGCAATGTTAAGGTGACAGTGTCAGATGGGAAGCTGTGAAGAGCAGAGTGACAGCACCTACTGATGCTCATGTCTCAAGATGGCTTGCTGCTATGGCCAGTTGAGAGTGACCACGTGATCAAGCTTGGCAGCAAGGTGTGCTCCTGAGAAGTGCCTAGTGGCCACTTAGAATGTTCTGAGAATGCTCCTGGGCTGATGCGGAGGGCTGAACATGCTCCACTCCCTAGACCTGCATGGCTCCTGCACTTGCCCATCTCAGGAAGATCTGGGTTTGGGGAAGTCAGTAGCAGCTGAGGTTTCCCTGACCCATGGAACCAAAAACTCTAGATAGATAAGAAGGCACAGCAGGGGAAAGCGATTGAGCCCAGTGCCACATGCCTGCTGACTATCTAGTCCTTGTCAGTGGCTGCCAGCTAATCCTATCTCTTCCCTATGCCAAGACACTACATTTGCAAAGGAGGAGTGACAACTCCTCTGGGTGTCCAGAAGAGAGTTGCAGGGCCAGGGGGCTGAGCATTGGGCATCATGAAGCTCAACATTCTCTTTTTCATTTCCAACCCTGGTCACAGAAACAGGGCAGATGGTTCCATTCTCCCAGAGATACTTTGATTACCACCTTCCAGGGAGGTCATTGTAAATCTCTCT
>PVKC010046146.1:0-11294 GCA_004027635.1 Crocidura indochinensis
CTCCTGGCCCCCCCCCTTTTTTTTTAAGTGATTTTTTTTTTTTTTGCGTCACATCTGGCAGCCCTTGGGTTACTCCTGGCTCCAAGCTCAGAAATTGCTCCTGGCAGGCTTGGGGGACCATATGGAATGCCGGGATTAGAACCACCATTCTGCATGCAAGGCAAACGCCTTATCTCCATGCTATCTCTCTGGCCCCTAAGTAATTTTTAAAAACTTTATTTATTTATTGCTAGATAGATTGATTGGTTTTTGGGCCACACCTGGCGCTTAGGGGCTACTCCTGCTCGTCTCTGCACTCAGAATCGTCCCTGGCAGACGAGGGACCCATATGGGATGAAAGGAATCAAAGGGTTCCCCCCCCCCCCCCCCAGATCGGCCACATGCAAGGCAAACGCTCTACTGCTGTGCTATCTCTCCGCCCCACTTTTATTATTATTATTATTATTATTATTATTATTTATTTTTATTTATTTATTTATTTTTTGTTTTTTGGGCCACACCCAGCAGTACTCAGGGGTTACTCCTAATTATCTGCTCAGAAATAGCTCCTGGCAGGTACGGGGGCCATATGGGACACCAGGATTTGAACCAACAACCTTAGGTCCTGGGTTGGCTGCTTGCAAGGCAAATGCCACTGTGCTCTCTGGCCCCTATTAATTTTTTTTATATACAACTTTCCAGAAATTCTCTTCTTCATAGTGATGCCTTCCTTCTCTATGTGGGGGAAAATGTGCACTGACTTTGTTATTCTTTTGCCAGCATGGACCAGTCCACATCACTCTCTTATTTTCTTTCTTTTTTTATTGTTTTTTTTTTCTTTTTTGGCCACACTTGGTTATTCTTAGGGGTTATTCCTGACTCTGTGCTCAGAAATTGCTCCTGGCTTGGGGGACCATATGGGATGCTGGGGATCGAGCCCAAGTCCGTCCTGCGTCAGCCACTGTGCTATTGCTTCAGCCTCACTCTCCTATTTTCTTAGTTTTGGTGTGGGTTGACAGTACCTTGTCCTTCATTCCTGGTGCTATTTGAGCTTCTCATTACTCTCATTCCCCTTTCTCCCCATGTGTCTTGGATTAAAGTGGAGAGGGAGAAAAAGGCCTGGCTTCTAGGTTTATGGAGCTTGCTTATATTGGAAGGTGTGCTAGGCTTTGTAGCCTGGTTCACATGCACCACAGCCCTGCTAAAAGGGCTATTTTGTTATTAGCCTAGCCCCACTTCAAGGGTTCCCGTGCAGGTATCGTGGGTGTGTGGTACCTCGACATGTAACATAGCTAAAGGGGCCCAGAATGAACAGGGCATTTTGCGCCACTGGACACTAGGTGAATGTCACTTCTCCACCAATGGTCAAAAAAGGGGGATGTGCTGGTGGGGATTTTGCCTGTCATACTGGGTTGCTCCTGGGAGGAGGCACATGTCTCCTGTCCATTGGCAGGACACAGGGGGCTGGATTGGTTGTGGTAACTCTCCCATACTTGCATACCCTACACATCTCCACAGATGCCACCCGCTTCCTTCCTTTGCATCTGCTGCTTCACCATTGGTGGCTCGACCGCAGAGTGAGCAAATAGGGACATCTGGGAGATTTCTCAAGATCAGCCTTGCCCTTCCTGTTCACTTTTGCTCCTGCCACCTCCGGCTTCCTTCCTATTTCTTCCCTCAGGGATTCTTTGGGTCCTTCTTTCTGTGTTGGGAGGTAGGGAACACAAGGATGGAAGGAACGCTCTGCCCCCAGGGACCAGCCTGTGGTGTCCTTGACTGAATGCAGGCTCCAGGTGATTATTTCATGACCTACTTGACTGGTTGTTCCAGCAGGGTCCATGGGGAAACGCTGGCTGCCACTCTGATTTGGGTGGTGATGGCTGTTGCTAATAATAAATTAGACAGCTGAGCGGATGCTGCTCTTGATGAGGAGGCTGAATTACATTTCTGTGTAAAAATCTAGTGCCTGTTTTTCTGAGAGGGGGGATCCCCTTCCTAAGGAAATTTGGGCTAGGACATTATTTTTTCTGCCCCAAAGGGCCTTGGAAAGAAGGCAGTAAGTCAGTGAGCATTTATTGGGTGCCTGTTGTGTGCTCTTGGCTGCATGAACTCATCTAACGGGTGTGGATGAAGGTGAAACTAAACGGTCGGAGCTGTTCTTTCAGGCTGGCCTGACTCACCCTATTTCTGGGTGGAAAAGGAGACTCTCGATTGGCTAAGGCTAGACCTGTCCCATTGGAAAGTTCTACGAGTCACCAGAACTGTGGAGTAGATAGCCCAGGCCAAGCCACCTGCAACTGATTTCTGTTCCTGACCATGGGAATCACACTCCCCACCCTGCTCGTATCATTTAAGGCCAAGGCTGTGTCCTGCCATCTCTCTCCCGTGCTAGTCATGGTTGTGGACATTTTCATTCAGGAAGTACAGATGTTTTTTTCCTTTTGTGCCAGGGACTGAACCACATGGACTTGCTTTCTATTGCTGAACCACAGCCTCCAGCCCTCACACAGACATGTTTCTAAACTAACACACCACTTCTGGGAAGATCTCTGAGATTAAGGAAAGTGAAGTTATCTGAAATATTGCAAAGTAAAATATCCCCAAGCCACTGGGTCCTCTCCCTACAACACCAAACTTGTTTCCTGAGTGAGCTTTCTCAGAGTTCCTTCTAGTAGTTGTTGTAATGGAACATTTGATGTGGCCTGCCTTGGCTGGGCACTTTTTATCTACATCCTTACTTCAGCCTCATTCCAGCCATGAAAGGCAGAGGTAATTTGGTACTGTTTTCAGTTGAGGATCTATTCTATGCTTACATCTGAATTCCCTTCCCCCTTAATTTTGGTTGGTCTTGGGAGCTCATTTCTAAAGTATAGGAGAAAGAGAAGAGGTTCTTGCATGACTCAGATGAGGTCACGAAAGGTGCTCTAGCTTCCTTTGTGGCTTCCTCTCCTGATTGCTCCTTCTGCAGGAAGCCCAATGGCTGCCATTTTTGAGGACCCTCAGGCAGTCCTATTGGGAACAGGTAAGGAGCTGAGGCTTCCAGTCTGCAGCCTCTAGGGCGTGTTTTCCAGAAGTAGAGCCCCAACCAGTTTTACTTTCATATGATATATTCCCATCTGACATTCTTACTGCAGATGCCTGAGAAATCCTGAACTAGAACTGTACAACTGAAACATCTGAATTCTCTACCCACAGAAAATGTTTTGGGTTTCTTAGTTTCTTTTATTTTTTTGGACACATCTAGTATTATTTAGGATTACTTCTGGTGGGACTTAGGGCCATATGAGGTGCTGGATATCAAACCCAGGTTGGCTGTTTGCATGACAAGAGCCCTACACTCTGGCCTTGGGTCGCTAAATTTTGGGGGTAATTTGTATGCAGCAGTAGAAAACAAATACAGTGAATATCCCAGGATGAAGTACTTTGTGCTTCTGGACCAATGGTTACATTGGTCTTGTGAGACATGCTCTGTGTCATAATTAAAATGAAGTCCCTGGAAATGAAGGCTTGCTCTGTTCTTTAGTCTTTGCCTTGCAGGTACCTAATCATTTGGGGGTTAACTGATTAACTAAAGAAGTGTATTGTTTAAAACCATACTGGAAGGACTTTTTGATCTCCAGTTTGCATAAATAACAGAGCGACCTGGGTTTGGGGTTGATTCAGGAGAGCCTGCTAGTTATAATACACAGAGCCAAGGTTAGACATGAAAATGAATTGGCCTGAGTCCCGGGGCTTTCTTTGGGCACTCAAGGCTATATACTTGTGTCCCTGGACACATCCTGTTATGAAGGTGGGGTAGGGTCTGTAGCAGGGTTTGAAGGAAGCAAAGAAAGGAATGCTAGAATCTCTGCTTGGATGCTGAAGTCTTAGAAACACCCCCCTATTGGCTGTAAATGGTGGAAGATATTTTATAATTGTAGGATATTTTAAAAAATATTGGAAAGCACAAAGGAAACATATAACTCATTTTGGTATGTGTTCTTCATGTTTTTTGTTTTTGTTTGTTTGTTTTTTTATTTGTTTTTGTTTTTGGGTCACTCCCGGCAGTGCTCAGGGGTTACTCCTGGCTCTGTGCTCAGAAATCCCTCCTGGCAGGCAGAGGGGACCATATGGGTCTGGGATTCAAACCACCATCTGTCCTGAATCTGATGCATGCAAGGCAAATATCCTACCACTGTGCTATCTCTGTGGTCCCTCTCATGTTTTTTTAATCTGAATAATATGTGTGTGAACATGCATACACTCATACACACATATAACAATTTACAGATTTTATTATTGAATCACTGTGGGAAACACTCTTACAAAGTTGTTAATGATTGAGTTTCATTAGTGCACTGTTCAAGCACCTATCCCTTCACCAGTGTACTTTTACCACTAATGTTCTCAGTTTTTCTCCCATTCTCCCAACCTGCCTCTATTGCAGACACTTTTCTTTTTCTTTTAAACACGTGGTTTGAGATACTGTCACAGAAACGGTATCATGCATATAACTCTACCTTCTTTCAGCACCCAGTCCTTGCCCAGAGTGATCATTTCTCACTTTCATTGTCATAGTGGTTCCTTCTCTGTCCTCACTGCATTTCTCTTCTATACTTTTTGGAAAGCTTCCTACTATGGACTGATCTTCTTGCTCCTCATATCTTGTCTGAGTTTCAGTCTCATAATTTTTTTTTATATCCTGCAAAAATGAGTGTGACCATTTTTATCTATCACTCATTCTCTCTCTCACTCATTTCACTCAGCATTATATTCTCCATGTCTTGTATAAGCAAATTTCATGACTTCATTTTTCCTAATTGTTGCATAGTATTCCATTGTGTAAATATACAATAGTTTTTCTTTTTTTAATCTACTTATCTCTTCCTGGGCACTTGAGTTGTCTCCAGATTTTTGCTGTTGTGAATAATGCTGAATAAACTTTGGAGTGCAGATGTCTTTTATGCATTGTGATTTTGGTCTCCTACGGTATATTCTCAGGAGCTGTATATTGCTGGGTCATATGAAAGCTCAGATTCTAGTTTTTGAGGATGTCCATCCTGTTTTCCAAAAAGACTGGAACATTCCTACCAGCAGTGAATTAGGGTTTCTGTCCTTCCCCAAATCTGTGCCAACATTAGTTGTAATAGCAATTTTTAAAATAAAAAAATTAAAACGTTCTAAATTGTTTTGCTCTCTTAGCAGTGCAAAGTGAACCTGTGTGTCAGCATCACACAATTTCTCCTATAGTATTTTACCACGTGGACATACTGCTTTTTTTTGAGAGAGAGAGAGGGAGGGAGAGAGAGAGAAAGTGAGAGAGAGAGAGAGGAAGAAGAACAACATGGACATACTTCTATTCACTTTTACTCTTGTTGCCACTATTATTTTGTGCTTCTAAGCAATGTTGAGATATATATCTTTGTATCCTTTGTCATGTGGTCTTCCCTTTCCTTTCAGTATTTAAAAAATATGTTTTTGGGCCACACTCATCATTGCTCAGGGCTTACTCCTGCCTCTGTGCCAGGGATCACTTCTGGTGGTGCTCAGGGGATCTACTATATAAGGTGCCAGGGATTGAATCCAGGTCAGCTGTGTGCAAGGCAAATATATCCTGCCCTCTGTATTATTACTCTGGCCCCACTGTATTGTTGTGAATCACATATTCCTGACATTTTTGCTCTTCCATATAGTTGCTTTCAGGGGGTTGTACTGTTTTAAGTTGAGTTTGCATTAATGTTTTTTGAGTATGAACTCACCAGGGGTCAACTTTCTGGCTTGCGCATCTGTTTTTCATGGTGATGTTTGTTTGGGCTTTACACTTCAGGTTGCAGTGGTTGTTCATCTCTGATGGGGGTGCAGCCAGAAATTGCTGTGGCATTAAAGATCAAAGACAGTAAAGCTCTCAGCTGCGAGACACAAAAAGCAGAACCATTGATTGGGACCATACACTATGTATATTGATCAGTGGAGTTGAACTCATGGTCTTAAGGCTAGCAAGAATGTTGCTCTAAGCTTTTGAGCTATATGCTTCTCACCTTCCAAATAATTACTTTAGAGTCAGTTCAGCTGAGAGGGTTTATTAGATCAAATTATATAACATTTATAGAACTTTGGGCACATAGCAGTGAAATGCCCTTCAGAATGTTCATTCCAGGTGCACACCTATTTGCAGTTTCTGTGTCTTTAATTCCTTACCTTTGCCAATAATTGTTTTTCTTTTGTCCTTGGTCCATCAGATATAGAAATGACATTTTAATAAGTAGGGAAGTTGGACATGTTCCATATGTTTATTGTTCATTTGATAATTCTCCTTTAACAAATTACTTATTCATGTCCTTTATATATATATTTTTTGTTTTCTTTGCAAGACTTACTTATTTAGAATTTAGTTGGCCATGTAACATAGACATACATTGGCATGAAATAGGCCAGGTATAAAGCCCCTCTGATTCCCCTGATTAATATCTTTTTACCATAGTTACAAGGTTGTTCATAATAGAGGTTTTTTTTTTTTATAGAAAAGTTGTTCATGATTGAGTTACAGTTATATAATGTATAACAACCTTCACCAGTGCCACATTTCCTGCCTCCAATGTCAACAGTTTTCCTCTGCCACTCCCCCTCCTTGATGCCCTCTTCCCTCTGTCCCATTCTGGGTTAGGCATTTTTACTGCCCTCTCCCTGTCGCTGGCTTGCTTGCTCTCCCCTGCCTCTTTTGTGACATTGTGGTTTGTACTACTGCAAATGAAGGGGATACCATGAATGTCCTTTCCATATTAGAACTTCTCTACTCTTAGTGCACTCTCCATTGTGGCAATCTACCTACCATGGAATGGTTCTCCTGATTTTCATCTCTATTGTCTCTGGATATCATTCCCAGATATCTGTCTTTTCTTTTCCTTATATCCTAGTGATGAGTGAGGTTATTCTATGTTTATTCCTTTCCCTTTGACTCATTTCACTCAGCATAATACTATCCATGTCTTTTCATATATAAGCAAAATTCATGACTTCTTTTTTTTTCTAATGGCTGCATAGTGTTCTGTTGTGTAGATATACCAAAGGTTGTTTAGCCACTCATCTCTTGTCGGACACCTGGGTTGCTTCTAGATTCTGGTTGCTGTAAATAGTACTGTGATGAATATAGGAGTGCAGAGGTCATTTTTGTATTGTATTTTGTGTTCCTAAGGTATATCCCTAGGAGTGTTATTGCTGGATCATAAGGAAGCTCAATTTCCAGTTTTGAAGGAATATTCATATTGTTTTCCAGAAAGGTTGGACTAGGCGGCATTCCCACCATCAGTGAATGAAAGTCTTTTCTCTCCACATTGACTTCAGCACTGGTTGTTTTTTTGTTTTTGTTTTGGTAATGTGTGCCATTCTCTGTGGTATAGGATGGCACTTGATTGTGTTTTGATTTGCACCTTCCTTATGATGTGGTGTGGAGCATTTTTTTTATGTTTGTAGTTGGGGTTCAGTAATGTTTCAGTTGGGTTTCCAGAGCAATACTCCCAACACCAGTACCCTCCATCTCCCTTCTTTTTTTTTTTTTTTTTGTTTTTTTTGTTTTTTGGGACCACACCTGTTTGATGCTCAGGGGTTACTCTTGGCTAAGCACTCAGAAATTGCTCCTGGCTTGGGGGGACCACATGGGATGCCAGGGGATTGAACCGCAGTTCTTCCTTGGCTAGCGCTTGCAAGGCAGACACCTTACCTCTAGCGCCACCTCACCGGCCCCTCTATCTCCCTTTTTTTCCTACCTATATGTGATACAGGCATTCTACTTCTCTCACTTATTAACATTGTCATGATAGTTGTTAGTGCAATTATTTCTCTAATTGCACTCACCACTCTTTGTGGAAAGCTCATATCGTGGGCTGATCCTTCCAGCCCTCATCTCTATCGTCTCTGGGCATTATTACAATAATGCCTTTTATTTTTCTTAAAACCCATAGATGAATGACACTATTTTGTGTCTCTCTCCCTCTGAATTATTTCACTCAGCATGGGTGGACAGTTTCCATGTCCATCCATATATAGAAAAATTTCATGACTTTATTTCTCCTGACAACTACATTGTGTATATGTACCACAGTTTCTTTAACCATTCATCTGTTGAAGGGCATCTTGGTTGTTTCCAGATTCTGGCTATTGTAAATAGCTCTGTGATGAATATAGGTGTGAGGAAGGCATTTTTGTATTCCTAGGGTATATCCCTTGGAATGGTATAGCTGGATCATAAGGGAGCTCAATTTCCAATTTTTTGAGGAATCTCCATATTGTTTTCCATAAAATCTGGAGTAGATGGCATTCCCACCAGCAGTGAATGAGAGTTTCTTCCTCTACACATCCCCACCAGCACTGATTGTTCTTGTTCTTTATGGTGTGTGCCAGTCTCTGAGGTTTGAGATGGCACCTCATTGTTGTTTTGATTTGCATCTCCCTGATGGTTAGTGATATAGAGCATTTTTTCATGTACCTTTTGGCCATTTATATTTCTTCTTTGAGAAAGTGTATGTTCATTTCTTCTCCCCATTTTTTTTGATGGGGTTAGGTGTTTTTTCCTAGATTTTGTTGTTTTAGAACAACACCTGTTGTTTCTCCTCGCTCTGAAGTCAGTTATCGGGGATCAGGGATCATTCATGACAAGGCTCTGGAAACCTAATGAGGTGCTGGAGATTGAACCCAGGTTGGGTACATGCAAAGCAAGCATCTTACCTCCTGTACTCTCTTTTCAAATACCTGTATACTCTTATTCTTGAATTTTAAGAGTTCTTCATAATTTTACATATAAATTCTATATCTGGGGCCGGAGTGATAGCACAGTAGTAGGGCATTTGCCTTGCACGCAGCATATCAAGGATGGAACTTGATTCGATTCCCGGGGCCACATATGGTCCCCCTAGCCAGGAGCAATTTCTGAGCGCATAGCCAGGAGCATCACAGGGTGTGGCCCAAAAAGCAAAATAAAAAATTTCTATATGAGAAGTATAATTTTGCAAACAGTTTTTTACTATTTTAAAAGTTTTTACTTGATGGTATTCATTAAAAATGTTTTCTATTCTGGTAAAGTTTACTTTATTGATTTTTACATTTTGTTGTTAGAGCTTCTTGCTTCTTATTTAAGCATTCATTGCCAAGTCCAAGGATACAACGATTTATTTGTACATTTTCTTGTAGGAGTTGTAGCTTTACATTTAGGTTGCAGATCCATTTGCCATTAATTTTTGATTATGGAATGAGATAAGGTTTTGACCTTATTTATTTATTTATTTTTTTTGCTTGTGGTTCTCTAGTTTTGCCAGCACACTGCATCCAAAAGACCCCACTGAATGATTTTGGCACCCTAGTTGAAGATCAATTACCACAGATAGATGGATTTATTTTTGGATTCTAAATTCACTTTCATTGATCTATATATATCTTTTTTGTAAGTACCACACTGATATAATTACTTTTGCATTTTTTACTTTGTAAAAAAAATATTGGGGAGGGGAGTTTCACATCACATGGTACTCAGAGACTACTTTTGGTTCTGTGCTTAGGGGGTTATTCTGAGTGGTTCTGGTCAACCATGCGGTATGGAAAAATAAATCATAGTTTCCTTTATGCATAACATGCATTTGGCTTTTTGAGCTATCTCTCCAGCCCTGTAAAAATTTTTGAAATAGAAAAATCTGAGTCCTACAACTATGCATTCTTTAACAAGAATATTTTCACTATTTTGAGCCCATTGAGTTTCCATGTCAATTTTAGCATTAGCATTTTAATTTCTATAGCAGGCCCTGCTTGGATTTTACTAGAGACTGTGTTGAATCTGTAAGTCAATGTGGAGAGTGTAGCTGTGCTAATCATATGATTCTTCCAAATATGGTTGTGATTTATTTACATTTATTTCAAATTTAATTTTTATCAATATTTTGCAAATTTTAGAGAATAAAATTTGTATTACTTTTGTTAAATTTATGCCTGTTTTTCCTCTCAGTACTCTGTAATTGGATTTGATTTCTTTCTTTTTTTTATGGGGTTCTTTCTCTTTTCTTTTATTTCTTTTTTTGTTTTGTTTTGTTTTATTTATTTTTGTTCTCATGCACCACCCCTGGTGGCGCTCAGGGATTACTCCTGGAAAGCTCAGGGGACCACATAGGATGCCTGGAATCGAACCTGGGTCTCTCCAGGGTCAGCCACATGCAAGGTAACATACCCTACTGCTGTGCTATCTCTTGGGTCCCAGGATTTTATTTCTTTAATTTTATTTTCAGATTATTCATTGATAGTGTTCAGGAATACAGTTGGTTTCCTTCCATTTATTAGTACCTTGCAACCTTAATGATATCACTTTATATTAGGTTTTTTTTTTTTTTTTTTTTTTTTTGTGGTTTTGGGTCACACCCGGCAGTGCTCAGGGGTTACTCCTGGCTCCATGCTCAGAAATTGCTCCTGGCAGGCACGGGGACTATATGGGGCACTGGGATTCGAACCGATGACCTTTTGCATGAAAGGCAAACGCCTTACCTCCATGCTGTCTCCCGGGCCCCAACTTTATACTAGTTTTAAAAGAATGTTTGAGACTATTTTTTTGAGTATAAAGATAGATTTATTAAGACTCAATGCTGAGAGCTCACAAGTCAGAGAGAATTGGAGCCTGTCTGAAACTTGTTTTAAAGCATATATTTCCTGTGTTCACAATAGTTTCATTTATTTTTTATTTTTTAATTTTTTTGTTTTTTCGGGCCACACCCATTTGATGCTCAGTGGTTACTCCTGACTAAGTGCTCAGAAATTGCCCCTGGCTTGGGGGGACCATATGGGACGCCGGGGCATCGAACCTCGGTCCTTCCTTGGCTAGTGCTTGCAAGGCAGACACCTTGCCTCTAGCGCCATCTCGCCGGCCCCCATAATAGTTTTATATTTTCAATTTTCCAACACCAGTTCCATCACCAGTATGACCTTCCATCCACCAGTGTTCCTAAGTTATCCACTCACTTCCTAAGCTTCCTTAGCAGTCATAAATTTATTAACTTTATATTAGTTGTTTATATTAACTTTATATTAGTTGTTACTAAACTTGCTAGGTGCTAGCTGAACCTTCTGTTACTGTTTTCACTCATAGAGTTTAGTGGGCTTTCGCATAACTTACTCATCTAATTTCTCTGCTTCTATTGGGCTGTCTATACTGTGAAAGGTGGCCATGTGCTCCAGGAGCTGTGGATCTGGAATATTCTGCAGCATGACGTCTCAGCTAGGCCTTTTGATACTGGAAGTCAGGAGTGGATGTAACTCTAGGCCTTTCAGTAGGGTGGGAGAAGCTATCCCAAGAAGATTCTGGAGAT